>JACWST010000019.1:74640-108824 GCA_014850475.1 Cryphonectria naterciae
CACTGAACACTAGAGAGCACTGAACACTAGAGAGCACTGAACACTAGAGAGCACTGAACACTAGAGAGCACTGAACACTAGAGAGCACCTAAACAATATAGCTTGTAGTGCTCTACACCAATCAACCTCCCCTGACCACCACCCTCCATGCTACAATAACGCCCCTGTGGCCTGCGTCACAAGCACCCCCACACTACGCTACGTGACGACGACGACTCTTTCTCGAGGCTGCATTGCCACACCCATCCACCACTATTCCCCAACACCTTGACTATCCTGCCGCTTCCCTTTCGTGTAGGACCTGCGAGCGAGATGATGACCTACCTATCCACATAAAGAGATCGTCTTCATACCTGAAGCAACCAGCGGCAGATTGTTCAGCTCCTCCCAAGATGCCCTCCCTGCGCGCAGTACTGGTCTACGCCAGCAACTTTTTGTCCCAGATTCCTATCCTGCAGGACATACCGAATCCCTTCCAGCCCTCTGTCAGCTCTGGTCTGCACGGCGTCGGCGAGATCTTGTCCCACCATAGCAGCAGCAGCAGTAGCAGCAGTTATGCGGGCGGCGTCGATGTCACCGCCTACGAGCCCCTCAGCAGCGCACCTTCATGTCCTATCAACGGACCCCTCAGTTGCCACAACAGCACGCCGATCGCGGGCGATCAGTCGTGCTGCTTTATCTACCCCGGTGGCAGGATACTTTTGACACAGTTCTGGGATCGTGAGGTCCATGTCGGTGGCGCCGAGGAGGACTGGACCCTCCACGGGTTGTGGTAGGCGCATTTCTCCCTCATTCTCTCTCTCTCTTTTCGGGAGAACAAAAAAAGAGTAGTATGGAAAACTTACGAAATGTCTTGGTATAGGCCCGACCTCTGCGATGGCACTTACAATACCTACTGCGGCATGTCGCCCAGGTTCACCAACATCACCTCCGTCCTCTCCTCCTACAACCAGACTGACCTCCTCGACTTCATGGACCGGTACTGGGTCGCCGATCGCGGCTCCAACGCCAACCTGTGGATGCACGAGTACAACAAGCATGCCACCTGCATTAATACCCTCGCCCCATCCTGCTACCAGTCAGACTACGCAGCCGGAAAGGAGGTCGTCGATTACTTCACCCGCGCCACGGGCCTGTTCAAGATGCTGGACACGTACACCGCCCTGGAGCTGAAGGGCATCACCCCCCACAGCAGGCGCCACTATCCGCTCGAGGACGTGCGGGCCATCCTCGAGCAGTTCAGCGGTGGGAAAGTGGTGCTGCGGTGCGGTGGGCGCGGGCGGGACGAGCTCCACGAGGCGTGGTATGTCTACTTTGTGCAGGGCAGCCTGCAGACGGGCCAGTTCGTCCCGGCGCAGGACTATGGGGCACATGGGGATGCGAATAATTGTGTCCCGTGGGTCAAATACCTGCCAAAGAAGCACAAGTGAAAGCAAGAGGGGAATATGAGATGGTTGTGGCGTTCCAAGTGACTTTCAACTGATGTTTGGCGTTCAGGGCTGGTGGCGGTAAGATGGGATCATAGCTTCCCGCCACATTTATCTGGTTGATGGGCGGAATCATTGGGGAGAGGGGGGTGGGGGGGGGAGAGAGAACATTTTCTTTCGGACCACGAGCTACCTACGCTCATTCACAGTCCCGGGGATCAGTCCGACTTTACAATAGCTTCTTGAATACAGCGGAGTGCTAAGCGGTCAGCCTTCCTATACAATCATCGCCAGCTTGCTTACCTAGAGCTTGCAATACAAAAGCCTTTACCCATCCTAACGCAGGCCTCAGGGCCTTGCGATGATGACGACGACAACGACGACAACGTGGACGGAATCTTCCGCCCCATCAACGCCCACCTCCCACGTGGCCGTCCTCCGCTGCTTTGACGCTCCCCCGCGATCCACACCTCAAGAGAGTCCCCAGCATCCAGCGGCCCCGGGAGTTTGGATGCCCCACTCTCCTCCTCGGCCTCCGTCCGATGCTGCTTCTCGGCCTGGGGAGCGTCGTGACATGACGAGCATGATCCACTCAAGCCTTCGGCGGTGTCTTATCAACCCCCTCGGATCCAAGGAATTTCTGTCGGCAGCAGCAGCGAAAGCAACAGCAGCAGCAGCAGGAGGAGGAGGAGGAGGAGGAGCAGCGGAGGGAGAGACATATGGGCGTCCATCTGGCTAGTAGAGGGATATCCTGACCCACTCAGTACGTGCTATTGATCTGACTCGGCGCAGTATCGAGTTCATCACTTCACAGACTTCTGGATGCTTGTAAAGTGACCTTCGCTTCTAAGTAAGCAGAGGCAGGCAGGCAGACAGGCAGAGCCCGTACGCAATGTTTGACTTAGGAAAAGGGAGGGGTGGGGGGGGGGGCAATCTCGAGCCGTGGACCACACGCAATGTCCTGCTCAAACAAGCCTGTATGACCTACGGGCTGAAGGGAAGCTGCACAAGGGATCTGTTGTCTGTCGTTCATGTCCTCACGCTTCACTTGCCATTCCCACGGACAACAAACATTAATTTGGGGGGGAGGGGGCTGCGTATGCAGGATCTGATCTATCTGCCGCTCCTCTCTTCCTCCTCCCACACACATCCACATCTCAACGGGGAACGACGGCCCTAGCCGAGGAGGATTCGAGGATAGGATTTCCCCCAGGGCCCTTTTGGTATTTTTAGGTTTTCGAAAAGAAGAGAGCAAGAGACGATGTCGAGGGTTTGGTCAGTCGTTAGAGACCATCTTGATGCATGAACTCGAGTGAGATAGTACCAGGCCAAATGGCCCATGATACGCTCGGAGGTCTCTTTTCCTGGTCCTCTTTCGTAAGGATGGTAGGGGCCCTTTTGCTCTCTCTCTCCTTCTCTTCTGTCTCTTTTTCTCTCTTGGGAAAGAAAAGGTGCCTCCTTTTCCCCTCCTTCCCCATTCGTCCACCCTTGGTGGCTTGCTGAATGGGAGTGTGTGAGGATGGAGTGGTCGTTGCACATACTTGCCAGTACAAGCGTAGCGACAGCGGGCTGTGGGTCCGTCTCCCTCTGGGCCCCTTCTTGGTTCTGAGATTATGTGTCTTTTTTAAGTCATAGTGTCACCAGTCGGAGTTGCCCAGGTAACAGCGGCGGCGCCCAGGGTCCTCCTCTCTGCGCATTTGTTCAGTACGTAAGAGAAAATACCGATCGTTCCGCGTCTATTAAAGCACTGACTAGTTTGGGGTGTTTGGGGGGATCCTTGAGTGCTGGCTGCATTATGTATGAACAGGTTTCAAATTCACAGCAAGCCGTTTTGTTCAGACTAACATTTTGAAGCTATTACCACAGTATCATGGAGCCTTCCAGCAGGGTCTCTGAAAGAGAGAGAGAGAGAAGGTGATGAAGAGCCCATGAAACCAGCACATGTCAGGCGCGCGGCCTGCGCATGAATAAAGAAAGAATGGTGAGTCGTGAGAGTTTGCTATGGGGTAGCAGTGAGGGTGGAAATGGAATAACTGTCACCGGCGGCGCCCTTTGCCGCTCTGGGCCACCGAACTCTTCTCTGTCTCTCTGGACCCCCATAGCTTTTCCCAGGACCCAGATTCAGGCCTGTTTCGAAAAGTACAGCGCCCGGGATTCCTCTTGGACGAGTGGCTTGCGAGGCATCTCCGACGTTTAAGATTATTTATTACCATTCGGCCCACGGAGGCAGCAAGGCTTGTGTTTTCGCCCCAGCCCGAAGAGAGTTCTTCCCGCAATGAGAATTTGTTGTGCCTTTTCTTTCCTCCGTCGTTGCTCAACGTTTCATGATCTGCAGTGCGTGGTACGATTTTGGGACGGTGAGGGTCCTCTTGAACCCATGAAAAAAATTGTTCATTGTGTGTGTGCTTTGTGCTTGTGTGCCCTTTTTCCTTCCTCTTTTTTCCCCCCCTTCTTCTTCGCCTTTCCCCTTTCCCTTTCCCACACTCCCCTTGGTTATGTCGACCCGCTGCACGGTCTGTGGGCCCCGCCTTGTTGGTGCTCTTGTTTTTATGGGCACAGTATCGGCTTCGGTTGCCGTAGCGCTAATGGCCCAAGCATGTTTGCTCTTGGTTTCATCACTCTTCACGGCTTCTTTTGGCTCCAAGTTATGTTGACAGCAGTCTACCATGTACTAGGTACTTTGCCATCTGGAGTGAGTTTGTGTAAGTAGGCAGCTGCTTTTTAACTTCGTTGACAGCTGCACTGTAACATTGGGCATGGCAGGGTACATATATACTTCAGAATGACGACCATGATGATGGTTCTTCAGCGGGAGAAACCCCCCCGGCCCATGGACAAATGGTAGTAGTTGCCCTGCTTAGCGCCAAGGGGGGAGGGGGGACGGAACAGAAGGTTTGGAAGGTCTATAGAAGTCTTTTTTCCCGCCCCTCCAAAGGTCAATGTCGCACTACTAGTAGCATAGTGGGCGATCTGAGGCGAGTGCGACAGCGTCTAACATATATTCGGCTCCTCGTCTCCTAATGGCTGGCTGGTGTTGAAGCCGTGCCAGATTGACGGAGGACACAACATAGAGAACGGCATCGCACACGGTAGCATCAAGTCAAGTCCAAGTGCCGCCGGATACCCGTACCGCTGTCGGTGGGTGAAGGGGTGCGTGCGGGAGGCAGTCCGGTGTCACACAAATTCCTGGAGGCGAAATATAGTGAAGATCTCTGAAGAGACTTTTGTTTCAAGGATCGGAGGAAGAAAAAAAAAGGAAAAAAAACTTCTTTTATTCGTCAGCTAATGTCGCGATCCGAGAGGACTTCCTCTCCGCTTAGAACCGAGACATGGACCGCACTGCGCTCTTTGCCTTCCCCGGCTCGGGATCGAGACCATCGTCGTCATTCGTTTTGAGGCACAGCAGGATGGCGGGCCTTTGGGGTTGCTAAACAACCTCGCGTGACGAAGACGGCTCGCAGATGAATAATGAGGGGTCTGTGTCTCGGGAGGAGGGCGATTTCTGCTAGCGACCCACGGCTCTGCTCTCCCCCCTCTCTCCCCCCTCTCTCCCTCTCTCTCTCTCTCTACCATAGAACCATAGTATGTGGTAGACTACTAAAAGTACTATAGCTCCTCCGATGGTGAACGCGCAAAAGTACTGTCTTAGTAGTACAGATCCGGCGACTGAGCCGACAGCCGTCTGACAGCCTCGGTCGCGATCTGGCGTGTGCCTTGCCCCTCCTACCCCCCCGGGTTGGCCTTGACTCGAATGACGGACAGAAGAAGGCGAGGACGAAATAATAATCCGCAAGTGGAGACAATCCAGGCGGGTGGCTTGGTTGAATTCTCTCTTTCGCATTCATCATCAAGAAAAATTATAATCGCAAGGCAGAAAATTTATCGGTGAGTCCAGTAGCCAAGGCTGATGACCGAGACGGACAGACAGACAAACAAGACAGGTCACGAGATGAACGACACATCTCGAACGCCATGCTGTTTGTCATGCCATTCCCACTTCAGGACGGGGTTAAAGAACAGAGAGTGTGGGATCATGATGATGAGGATCGAAGGGGGAGAACACGCAAACCACGCATGCCATGGTCAATTCTGAAATGGGCATTGGGGCATAGTTGGACGCCAATCTATTAGGGCCGGGTGGAGGATGCCTTTTCGGGCAATTGTACCCGGGGCAAGCCCGCCCTCTAGCAAGATCAGCTCCTGCTGTTCGCTACCAGAGCGCGCGGAGCACGCTGCGCCCAGGCGTTCCCAGCCTGTTGGGCTGTTAGTGGTGCCTGACCTGACCTGACCTGACCTTGCCCACGGAGGGGAGGGGGTAGGGGTACGTACATGTTTTAAGCCTGAACACAACGTTACGATCGTTCTGTGGGCCACTGACAGCTGCAAGATCAGGGCCAGCCTTCCAGGGGGTGGAAAAGAGATCATCACCAAACGCAGCACAGAGCAAAAGAGGCTCGAGCCTTTTCCGTAATGAAATACGTAGTAATAAGATGAAACATCTATCTTTAGCATCAGGTCCTTCTGTACAATATGTATGTATCACTATACTCAATGGTAATAAGAATGTGTTTGGGAGAGACAAGGACTTTTACCTCTACATACCGTCGAGGCAGGGAGCCTCCCTGGATGGATGATGGATGGATCGAGTTGTCCTCCGCTGGCACTTGGCGATCACGAGATCGAGGCAACGCAAATCACTGCGTAATACCTGAGAAGCACTGCCAGCTTCTGGGGGCTGCTGGGCTGATGGGGAGTGAGCGATTCGAGGGGGTTCTTATTCAGCCAGGGCTGTCAGGTCTCTCCTGTCTCTTTTTTGTCATCCTCAGCAGCAGCAGCAGCAGCAACATCATCTTTCAAACATGTTGGTGCTGGAATCAAGCGCGAGCACAGTCATCCGCAGCGAATCATGTATACAAGCCACTCATTCGACTGAAAGAAGCTCCGCCCTCTTTTCTCTCTCTTTCTTTTTCATGCGATGTGGACAGTAATTTCGTAGCCTTGCCCTGGGGTGTTGCCCAATTGGTCCTCGGTAGTAATTGTAGTATTAATGCGGCGTGCGAAGCCAAGTAGGAACAAGTCAGCACTCGGCCTAAATTATGCGGATGGCGCACCTGGAAGGTGATCCCGTCACTTGCCTCCAAGTAGTACGGACGTGCGGTACTGCGGTACCGCAGCTACAGAGGACAGGGCCAAGGTGGTATGGATGGGGCCTGAAGGATGCTGGAACTATGCCCAGCCAGGCCCTAGCGCTCTATTCACCCCCCAGCGAGATATTGTGGCGGTCTCCTCCGCATTCTTCGCCCGCCCGCCCACCTACCGGGCCCAGGCACTCCAGGCCCATTACTCCAGGCCTGAACATGCTGGGGCCGGGGCCAAGTGCCCCGGGTGGTCCTGCCCCCTTGGCCCTTTATCCCTGTCCACCTTCGCCCCCTGCACTCCCTCTAATCCGTACTGTGCTTAGTACCCCTACCCGGGCTGAATCCCCCCTTCTCAGTGGCTCCTCATCCGCACCAGACACTCTCCCCCCCCCTCCAGATCCCACTTTTCTCCTCCTCATCATCCGGTGGTGGCCCACCCAACCTCTTCTTGACGCCGTCTGGTTTTCCCTCCCCTACTCGCAACGACTCGACTCAACAACATCTGTCTCGCCATTCTTCCCTTGCGAGAATAGTGGCATTTATTTTTTTCTTCTTATTCTCTCCTTGTTTTGCCTCCCCCTAAAAAAAGCTCCTGTTTAAGAAAAACAAGAAAAAACAAAACCGAAAACTTCCCTTGATACCCCGGCATTCTTCGACGCCTGCTCTCCTTCTTTTTAAACAACCACGAATTTATCCGAGCGACAGTGTCGGTGCAGACAAGCGAGCCATTTCCCCGGATTTGGGCGTTACTTCTTTCCCCGCGGTTTTATTCTTCAACGGCCCGATTGCAATTGCGACCTCCCCCAGGCTGCATGAACACCCCAGCCATTGCTTCTGCACGTGGATGTCGACTCTCTGGCTCAATCATACTTCCCATCTGAACACATAGGTTACTCAAAAGGCAACCTTTACGGTCCCAGGTTGCACAGACGAGACTGCGGAGGCGGTGCCCTGTCCTAGACGACCCGGGGGACACGACCAACCATCTTTATCTCTCCAAGGGCCTCTCCCAGTGGAACTGACCACATCACAATAGCAACAACTTACACAATTCGGCGGTGGTCTTTTTTTTTTTTAACCGGATAAGAAGAGAAAAAAAGAGAAAGAGAAAGAAAAAACAATCTTACTTATTATCTGGACGAGAGGAGGAGAACGCGCGCCTCGACTGGTCCACGATGACGAGCGCGGTGAAGAGGGCTTGCGATGCTTGCCATCGACGCAAGGTCAAGTGTGACGGAATCAATCCCTGCCGGAACTGCAACACTGCTTCTCTCAACTGCACATATAATGCAGTACCTCAAAAGAAAGGCCCCAAGGGCTCCAGGGCCAAGGTCATCAGCGCGCTGCGCGAGGATCAGAAACTGCAGAGCCTGTCTGCACAGGTGCAGAGCCGTCTGAATGGCATCCCGGGCCCGCCAGTCGCCCCCTCCTTGGCTCCCACACCCGGTCTGTTGACCGTCGACATGATGAGGGAGTGCATGGATTTCTACTTCGCCAACATGTACCCGCACATGCCTATCCTCAACCGCCAGCGCCTGGAGCAGCAGGTTCCTTACATGGACCAGGTCCTGGATACCTATTGTCTCCTCACCTCGCTGTGCGCCCTCATGATGATCCAACCGGGCATGGGAATTCCCGGTGGTGACCCTTACGGCCTGGACAGCATGCCCGGCGCGAACATCGTGTCGAGCACTGTGTTGATGGAAGAGACCATTCGTGTGAGGAAAGGGTTCGACTACACGGAGTCGCCGTCCCTCAACACCTTCGCCACCAGCTACTTCCTGTTTGCCTGCTACTATGGCCTCGACATGCACGAGAAGGCCTGGTTCCACCTGCGCGAGGCAGCGACAATGATGCACATTGTTGGGATGAACAGGGAAGAGGTGTACGCACAGATGGATCCTGTAGAGTCCTCCTTGCGGAGACGCCTCTATTGGCTGTTCTTTGCCACAGAAAGGTAAGCTGCCGCCCTTAGTTCTTCTTGTTCGTTGTGTACTCTCTGACCGAGACTAACTGGACTTCCTCACATCTAGAGCATACGCCTTGCAGCGCAACAGACCGTTGACGCTCCAGGCAACCATCAACTTGCCCACCGCAGCCGACGACCCCACGGATCCTGGTGCTCGCCAGCTGGAACGCTTCTTGCTTCTTGTCAACTTGTTCCGGCCATTCGACGATGCTTTCGTCTCCACCTGGAGCAGAACCCGCAGCAACTGGCCTGCTGCTCACATCCAAAGCCTGCAGAAGCAGCTCGCAGATATCCTACCATCGTTCCTGAACTACGGCGACTCGCAACTCGCCGACATCCGGACCAACCAGCAGTGGATCAAGACGATGAATTGGCAACTCACTATGAACAACGGCAATGTCAGCGCAGGCGGTGATGAGGCCTTGGTGTACCAGCAGTACGCCGCCAACCTGACTAGCAGCCTCCTGTCAGGTTCATCATCCCTTCAGGGGTCGGACATGACGGCCACGCCACTGGTAAGTTGTTCCCCTCCCTTGTATATTGATCTCGTTATCACAATTATGATGAGTGGGCTAACGTCTGCAAAATTAGTTGACCAAGGTGTTTGAGGTTGCCTGCACTCTGATTGAGGCTCTGGCTCTGCACCCTGCATCTCGTGATCCCTTCTCTCCAGGACCCCGCGAACAGCTCAACCCCCTGCTGAACGTCCTCTCGATGCTGCGAAACGGTGACCATCGGTTCGTCCCGCTCCTGGTCAGCAAGGTCCACGAGGTACTCCCGAAGCTCGTCAGCCCGATGCTCCTGAACGTTCCCGACAGCGTGTCCAACAACGCCTGCAGCGTCGACATCTTTGACGGTTTCGGCAACGCCGGGATGGCCCAACCGCCGGCGATGCTTGACAGCTTCGAGAAGAAGTACCCAAGCCCCGAGTCCAGCAGCTCGCAGGCCGGCGTCTCATCAAACAACGACATGAACTCGCCCTTTGTAAGCTCGCCGATGTCGCCGGCGGCAGACTTTTCACATGGCATACCGAACAACTCATTCAACACCATGTCAGACGTGATGATGACGCAGATGACACAGTCAACACCGGTGTCACACAACCTGCAGATTCCTACCACGAACCCCCCACAAACACCACACTCGCAACATCCGCCTCACACACCGATAGCTCCTATGCCGACTATGAGCCAGCACATGCAGAACAGTCTGCAAACACCTTTGGAGCAACCGCCCAACCTCTCTCTCAACCACCAGACCCAGAACTTTGGACAGCAGCCCTTCAATCAGGGCATGTCCTTTGCGATGCATGGTCTGGGACAGGACATGAGCACGAACAGCATGGTCCAGAGGCAAGGGCCATCCCGGGCCAACAGTTTTGCAATGCCCCCGAACCCTCAATTACGAACGATAGGCGACTTTCAAGCTCTCCAGAGGGCTAACTCGGACATGGCCTCACTGGGCTCGCTTGGGATGAGCAGTGGATTGCCGGTCGGAACGGACATGGACTTCAGTGGGCTGCGGTAGCCCTGATGTCGATGCAGGATTTCGCTGCACACAACCATACAAATATATCAAAAGCAATAGTTGCATTCGATCTTCACACCCCATGCCCTCGAAAATAGCGTCGAGAGCATTTTTATTCTATTTTTTTCTCCCCTTAACCACCCACCTTGAACATTACATATACACGCACACATGGACATATCCTGTGGACGGCTGGTTTGATATCATGAGCTTGGTTTTTACGACATATTTTTGGCATAGGTTCGCACAAAGGGAGGGGAAGTCTTGCATATTCTGATTGCGTCTTGTTATGGGCATCTCTGGCAAAACAAGCTCGCTCTTGTATGAGTTGAGCATTGAACGTCGGGAAGACGGAGCTAGTCGCGAAGTTACTGTACCTACTGCGCACATGTTTTGAATGAGAATGAGATTGAAGGTGATTGCATGACTGCTATCCATCTCGACTTTGTCACACCCCGTGTGTCGCACGTCCCCATGCATCGTCTGTGCCTGTAATAATGATGGCTTGACCCAGCCCTGGTTTGGCTATCAGCCCAAGGAGGGGGCGGGAACTGTTGTCTTGGTCGTAGAAATGTAGCTTGTCGCAAGGGATAACTCGGGCCACCTTGCTTTCTCGAATCCTCCCTCCCTCCCCTCCTCTCATTCAAACATCATGCCACATTCAGAACACACGAGAAAGAAAAGGCAAGAAGAAACATTCCCGCCGACAGTACTTGTCATGTTTTACTCATTCCAGTGAGCCTCTCTCGCCGACTTCGGAGCGACCTTGCTCTTGACTGGCATCGTCGAAAGTACCGGTCCAAGCGTTGAGAGGGAGTGTAGTGCTACTTGCAGCGCTACTTGTGATTTTCGATAGTCGTGATCTTTATAGTAGAGTTTCATGTACGTGGGAGATTTCTCACTCTTGTAATATTTTAAGTCAATCCACTTACAATCTTGTATACACTGGAGAAGCCTTTAGGTTGTCCGTTTGCACAGGCTCATACCAGCCTCATATTTTTGATATGTCAACCTGGAATCACCCTGCATCTCTGTCAAATCCTGGTGCCTTAAGAAGCAGGTTCGTGAAAATGAGCCCTTCGCAAGGGAGTTCTCAAGGAACAATAGAGGCGTATGCAGGTTTCAGCTGGCACTGCACGGATTTACGGCCCCGTCGGAACTATTGCACTCTATCACTACTGCAACGTGCATCAGTCCGAATCACCGTGGCGCTTAATTAGTAATTATTTATATCGTGCGTACGGGCGTGACGACAAATTCCCAATCTGAAAACAAACAAAATTCCTACTACACTTATTTCAAGGTCCATTCGATCCATTGTGGTTGTTAATATCCATAGTATCTGACTTCTTGTGTGTGTGCGTGTGTCTGCTCCTACAACGACTGCACGCGTCCCATCAAAAGAGAAATCGACCGACCGACCACATCATGACCTCGAGCACGCCCAGACCAACCCCCTCAACGGTAGCTGAGCACCTCGCCGGCACCGCTCAGTCATGGCACGGCAAGATCAGCCCTGATGGGCCCTACCAGCCAGAAAAGGATCGCTACCGGCTCTATATAGGTAAATATTCCCAAATCTCACCCTCCTCCTCCTCCTCTCTTATTCCACACAAGTGAAAGATTGGCTCGAAATTACACTTACTTATCTCTTTCTCTCTCTCCTTCTCACCCTCCCATAAAGGCCTCTTCTGCCCCTTCGCCCACCGCGCCAACCTCGTGCGCCTCCTAAAGCCAGGTCTCAAGGACATACTTCCCATCACCGTCGTGAAACCCTACCCCAAGGGTGACGAGCACGGCTGGCCAGGCTGGCAGTTCCCGTCCAACGAGGAAGAGTACCCAGGCGCCACCCCGGACCCGGAGCGGCACGCCAAGTTCCTGCACGAGCTGTACTTTCTGGCCGACCCGGCGTACAAGGGGCGGTACTCGGTGCCTGTGCTCTGGGACAGCAAGACAGGCACCATTGTGAACAACGAGTCTGCTGAGCTCCTGCGCAACCTGCCGACCTGCTTCGACCCGGTGCTGGCCCCCCTCCCGGACGGAGACGAGGAGGGGTTCACCCTGTACCCAGCTGCCCTCCGCGCCGAGGTCGACCAGATCACCACCTGGATGCAGCGCGACCTGAACTTGGGTGTCTACAAAGCCGGCTTCGCCACCACCCAGGAGGCCTACGAGCGAGCCGTGCCGCCCGTCTTCGCCGCGCTCAACAAGCTCGAGAAGACCATCGCCTCGCGCGGCGGGCCGTATATCCTGGGTGCCCAGCTGACCGAGCTCGACATCCGCGCCTACGTGACCGTCGTGCGGTTCGACATCGTCTACGTGCAGCACTTCAAGTGCAACCTGGGCACGATCCGCCATGACTACCCGCAAATCAACAACTGGCTCAAGAACCTGTACTGGAACGTGGCTGGGTTCAGGGAGAGCACGGATTTCAAGCATATCAAGGAGAATTATACAAAGAGTCATTATGATATTAACCCGAGGGCCATCACGCCCCTGGGGCCCTGGCCGGATGTGGAGGGGCCCGAGGGGTATGAGAGGGATGTGAAGAAGGTGAGGGTGGGAGGGGTTCGTATGCCGGTAGTGCTGGAGCTGGAGGAGAAATTGGATGGGCAGGAGAAGGAGACGTAGAGAAGGTGTGAGAGAACTGGGGACTTTCACAGTATGTTGTCTATTTTTTATACAAGTCGATTATCATATAGTCCTTTTTCCTATCATCTGGACAAGCTTCGAGTGTGGTGCTTATGGCCCATCCTCACATGTGGACAAAATCAAGTAAATAAATAGGTCATTCTCATTGGCTTCTCGTAACTATGTTATATGCTTAAAAGGAGACTTGATTTCTTCACTTGTCTTTTCAGAGATGAACGGGCATCAACCAAGGTCCCCCCCCCCCCTGCTGGTATCAATTTGCATACATCGTTAAATGGCAAAGACGCCATAGATACCACCCATGCCGGCCCGATGCGTGTGGTTGGTCATAAGTCGTGGTCATAAAAGTCATAAGTAGTCAACTCCGCCTGGACCAGGTATCGGTCTCTCTCTCTCGTCATTCGCCCTCTCAGGTTTGTTCAGATCAGTAGCCATTGGCCGTCACAGCATTGACGGCCAGGATCTCCAGCCTCCCCGCATACAGCTTCATGAGATGACACACCGGGTCGCCCCAGATTTGCGTCCGCAGCTGCTCGTCCGTAGTCACCTGGGCCACGACCCCCTCGTTGAGCCTCTCCTCGACCGTCTTTTTTCCCTTCAGCCTCGCCCTTGGGTCTCCGGATCGAAGGACCACGATTCGCCCCGCGCTGCTGAGCGTGCAGGGTGGGACTTTCCACACCGGCCCTTTGTGTGAAGGCACATCTGATCCTTTCCCCTTGCTGCTGCCGTCGCTGCTGCTGCCGGTGGTGCTGCTGGCCTTGTTGTTGTTATTGGTCTTGGCTACCTTGTTTCCCTGCCTGCCAGACCTCCCCGACTTGGTAGACAGCAGAGAGTTTCTGGACTTGGCCTTTCTGGGGTCAGGTTCGGGCCCAGCAGGAAGCAGCAGAGCCGGCGCGGACCGCGATTTGTTCTCGGCAGCCATGACCGCCACGGTTCTGGCAGCCAGAGCCGGAACGGGTGTGGCGAAAAGCTCTAGCAGGCTCCGCACGTAGGCCTTGTCGGCGCGGGCGACGGGGTCCCCCTCGTTGACGAAGCTGAGGAACAGGCTCTTGCGAAACTCGGGTGCTGTCGGCCTCTGCAGGGGGAGCAGCGAGACGGGCGGCGTGCCAAACGTGACGCAGTGCACGCGCTTGAAGCCCGACGTGAGCACGCTCAGCTCGGACCGGGCGGCCAAAGTGGTCGAGTGCATGTGCGCGTACAGCAGGGCCGCGACGGCGCCTCCCGCCGAGTGGCCCGTGATGAGGAGGCTGCTGGAGCGCCGGGTCGGGTTCTCCTGGAGGAGCTGACGGAGGCGGGCGGCGACGGGGGCGACCATGCGCCGGGCGACGGAAAGAAAGCCTGCGTGGCAGTAGTTGCCGCAGTCGTCCTGTAAAGAAGGTAGTTTGTATGTGTTAGCAACCGACAGATCTAAGGATCCAGCCTTTCTTTCCTTCTCTCTTCCCTTCATTCTCCACGAAAGGGGGGGGAGGGGCTTGAGACTCACCAGAAACCCTTCTGGCGACACAGGCTCCGTCTTCAGGTTCACCGTCCAGTCTCCAAAGGATGCTGTGCCCCTAATGGCAAAGACGATCGTGTTCATATCGTCCATGGGCACCGACTTGATACACATGGCCTTAGTGCCGGTGCGGGAATCCGACTCGACATGGACGTCCTTCTCCTTGCCGCGGGGCTTTTCATAGACACGCTCCGAGTACCGCGCGGCCAGGCAGACCAGCGGCCACGTCGGGATGTATAGCTTGAGGGGTGAGAGGTCCATGGGCAGCCGTGCATTGGCGTACAGCTCGACCTTGGCGAAGTAACTCCCAGAGACCACCTTTGCCGCCACCGCGGTGGTCTGGCCCTTGGGATGGTCATGCTCCCTCTTGGCCTGCTGGTCCCTTTTTGGCTTGGCAGTGGATGATGATGATGATGATGATGATGCTGCTGCTGTTGTGTTGGAGCCCGGCTGGTACGTGAAGAGGTCCTTCTCATTTCCGGCGTATCTATCCCGGTCGATAAGCGTCATGAGGTTATTGAACCGATCACACATGCGATCTGCAGCCGCGCACCCGGACCCGAGCATCCTGATGCCCTGCCCGGCGCCCTCATCCAGGAGTGAGGGGAGCACACCAGGCATGACCTGGTTCGAGAGGTTGACGGCAGACCCGACAAGCAGCTTCGTCATGGCACAATTGCTCCCCGCAGGTCCTGCCTGAGCGGGGGTTTGCAGGGACGATGACGACGGAGGGTTCTGTACCAGGTAATAGTGCTGATTCACCACTATGGGCGTTGCTTGCTGGGCCGCCGGTTGCTGTGGATATGCCGGAGGTGGCCCGGGAGTCCATCCCGGAGGCGGTGGCAGGTAGCCGGCAGGCTGAAAGTTTGTGCGCGGGGCATCCTGACGTGTGATGCCAGAGCTTTGAGGGGCGTGATATTGCGGTGGCGGCGGTCCACGAGCCCGTTGTTGGGTCGGCGGCAGAGAGGTTGGTGCCGACCTCGAGTCCTTGACTGGAACCGGAGGTGGTCCGTCTGGTGGCGGAGGCAGGTCCTTCGATTTCCTCCGTTTAAACAATCCCATTTTGGAGGAACTTCAGATGGTTTTCAGACACACACGGCCAGGGTTGATCACATGACAGATGTAGTATTGTTCACAGGGTGGAGAACTTGTTGTGTAAGGTACTTGGAATCAACCAGCAGTGTTGTGATCCGGTGGCCAGCGAGGGCATCGCGCTGACTGGTCTTCAGTCTTCATCTAGGACAAGAGATCTCGAGTTCCCAGAGAAGAGCGGTGGGGAAGGGAAGAGAGAGAGGGGGGGGGGAGAAAGACCAGGACCGAAAAAAACACAATCCTCGAAGCAGCTGTGTGGATCTGCTAGGAAACTCACTTGTCAGTAGCTACGCAAAAAGTACTGTAGCCGTCAGTCAGGTCGACAGGGAGGAAGAAGACTTGACGGGGACAGGACAGGGCAACACTGCACACTCAGAGTCAGGAAAATAGTGCCCAGCCACCCAGCTGCCACCTACCGCGTTAATGCACACACGAACGCAGGTAGCCGCTTCATAACCAAAAAGGGCTTGGCAGGCTCATGCAGGACTGGCTCATAGCCCCTGTACGAGGTCCACGACAGGTCCTGATTCGTCTCCACCGCCCTGTGCTGCCCCCAATCGGACACGCTCACCAACGGCCGGACTCGCGGGTGTGCCCCTCCACCACGAGGAATGGCGACGAACCACGCGTGTGAGATAAGTGTAGAGGTTGGTGCATGCATCTGCATGTATGCATCTAGTGACTGGTCTCGCAAGAGAAGAAACTCTCATCATGTAGGTGGTAGGTATGTACGAGCACACACACACACACACACACAATCCATTTGTGGCCTAGACCACATGTTCCACGATGTTTGGTGGGAATTCTTCCCAGGGCGAGCTTGGACAGTCGAGGAAGTAGTTGTCCCAGAATGATGCGAAGCTTATCGACGCCACCCATGCAGCTCAGGCACCCGTGGCGCTGCCGTTTCATGCAAGGTGGGGGAGCTGGCCGGCCACATGTTTGTTTCGTGGGGTGTTGGTCGAACTGGACCGTTCTCGCGGACACTCCCGCCAACGATGATGCTAGCAGCTTATTTAGCTGCAGGATGCCATCGGGCCAATAGTCTGGATACCTCCCAACGTATCGAAGCCCAGCCAGCCAGATCAATGGGAAGGATTGCCCAGATGTCGAGTGCGCCTGAGTGCAGGCATGTCCCGTCCGGAGCGTCGGTGGCCAAGTCCGGTCTGGACAGACTGGGCGTGATGCTGTCAACGTCTAGCTCTCCGGCGCGATGGATACAAGGAGAGGAGGAGCAGCAATGAGAAAAAAGACGGGTTTTCTTCGAGCTGACAATCGACCTCTAAAAACAGCAGCAATAAGCTAGCTATACTGCATCAGTGTAATCAGCACCTTCGAATGATTATTCCAGCGCAGTGTTACCATCACATCTCTGATCCCTAGGCTTAGTAGCACACGTTGTAAACTGGCTGTACAACCCGCACTCAAACATATACCATACCGCAAATGATAAGGAATGGAAAGACTGCATGTAAGCTTATAGCCGACAGACACACCCTTTGACAAGTGCAACCGATGTCTCTACCAGCCATCAACCTCTTCAATACAGTCCTCTCCGTCACTCAGGTCATGGCCCCTCCCACCACTGATCAGATCGACGACGTGCCGCAGATCCATGGGCGTCATGTCCTCGGTGTCATCTATTCTGAAAAAGTCGAGCGTGGCACTGCCGAATGTGAGTGTCGGGTGGCTCGCCCTGCCAAAGTCCCAGATTCGGATGACCTCCAGAGGGCCTCTAAGATCGGGCGACACCTGTAGTCCCATCAGGCCTGCCAAGTACTGCAAGCAGAGGTTGGTAGCGTATATGTCGTGATTACGCTCCCATCGGAAAGTATACTCTGGGTGTTCACCCTCCTGAAGTACTGTGTCTGTACGCTTGCGGTTGACGTGGTTGCTCCTCATATATACCACAGTAAGATCACCGTTTGCCTTCGGCTCAGAGATCATTATGGGCACGGTGTCGACCCAGAAGAGTTCTGGCAGCGTCGAATTGACAGGAAACCGTATCGCTACCTTGTAATTCGGATCAGGTCGCGTGTGGAGGAAGTCCTGGTAGGTACGGCAGAGAACGCGGTGAAATTCTGTGTCCAGACGCCAACAGTCGATGCTACACCAACAGTGTTTTCCGCAAAGCGGACATCGGATAGAGGACTCTAGCAGTCGCAGACATTTGGCACAAAGCAGTCGTTCCTGGTGTGTATATTGATTGTCTCTACAGCAATGCTAGTCAGACCAAAGAGTAGGATCGAATAGAGCAGAGCAGCACGTACCTCTTGACGACGGTGTGCACCTGCAGCCTAACGATACCATTTGTGCCATTTGCCTGCATTTTGGGCTCGTCGCGCGCAGGCTCGACGATGTGTCTCAATGTCGAGATAGCAGGGTTGGTAGAAGATTGGTTGGAGAGTAAGAAGTCAGTAATGAGTTGGGATGAGATGAAACAAAGTATACTCGGGCACAATCAATACGAGAGGTTGTTGTTGATGGTACGGATGGCGAGAATGTTTGTTTGGCGATCCAAAAGTGTTTGCAGGTAAGATCGACTGAGCACTTTCAGTACTCATATGATCATCACCACCACATTACTCACGGCTGGTTGGGAAGTTGCGATGCATAGCTAAGTACTTACTTAACTTGGGAAGGAAGCGAGGGATGCACCACTTCAGATTTGAGAGGCAGCGGCGAGCGACCTCGACCTTAGTTGTCTAAGAGACATGTGCGCTATCCTTTTCACGATCACAGCCAGGCCGAGCAGGGCGGAACTTGATCGACCGCTCCATCGCCACGAACAAACCTGAGACTCTTTGACCATATTATGGGCCAAATATTATTTGTGATGTGTCAGTAATGGTAATCTAATCTACTGTCTAGCATGATATGAAAACTGGAGCGTTGAAGTTGTCAAGATGAAAGGGAATGTCGTCTAACGCTCAGCCTTGGGGATGGACGAGACGCGCTGGGGCCACCCATGTCATGCAGACTGCAGACGAGACCCCCCCGGAGGGCCCTGAGGGACCCTGCACTTCATGCTCTACCGCGCTAAGCTACGGGGGAGGCCAACGACTGGAGCAGTGCCGCCAATTGGACTACTTCCAGATCTGTGGCCCGAGCTTCAGAAACGTGGACCGCATAGGACCAGAACAGGCCATGACAGGATAGGAGCTCGTTGATTCATGCGTGTCTGCCCTCTGCTGCTGCTTGTCTCGTTGGTCTTCCTGTTACCAGCCAGAGATGATCATCACAACCACAACCACAACGCTGTCCACCGTGACACTGTCGTCTTCTTGAACCGGCCGTCGCATCGCATCGACATGCCTCTACAGACGCCATGGACTTTGTAGGCTGACCTCTCTATACAAGACAAAAAGACCTCGAAACTCCAGAGATCTTCAGCAAACCCCCAAGACTGACTGGCATGCATCGCAGTGGTCGAGACTGATTGCGAACACCCCCTTGGCCGAGAACTCGCGACGGGATGCTGCAAGAGACCCCGTGAGGCGCCTACGCCGCTTCGAGAAGGAATATGGCCATCTGCTGGTAACTACTTGCTTCCTCCTGCAGACTGGCCTGGCCGGCTGTACACTTGCTGCCGTTGACTGACTGCTTCCCCCTTCTCCAAGCATGCATGGCGCACCTCCTCCAACCTCGCCAAAGACGACGAGGCCGCGGAAGAGGTCGAGGAATCATTACAGGAGTTGACCCATATCCTCAGCGACGAAACCCGCCGACCCCTCCCGCACCCTTGCATCGCCTTCTCGGCCACCAAACAGCTCTACCTCCCCATTGCCAAGATCGCCACGACGTCGTATAATGAATGGATCATAAAGGAGGCTGTCTTGTTCTTCGCGACCCTCGTGGAGAGCGAAGAGGAGGCCTTTGTCGAGAGCGAGGCCTTCGCCTACTGCCTGACAAACCTACTAGTCAAGATCACGGGCGCCAACAGTATACGCCTCGGCTCGGACACGGAGGCCCGTGTAGTCGAGCTGGCCTTTAACATCACCACCAAGATTCGTCTAGAACCCAACATCCTCCCGGCATGGTTCAAGTCGCACGGCTCAGGACAGCAGGATGACGGCCGGGGCCGGGACGATCGTGACAAGTTCGAGGGGAGGACGAAGAAGCAAGACTTCCCCCTTTTCTACCTACTTGTGGACTACATCCACCATGAGGGCAAGGTCGGCGACTTTGCGAGGACAGGCCTGCTCTACATCATCGAGGCGGCTTCCAACTCGGTGGAGCTGGAGCAGTGGATTGTAGAGAGCGACCTCTCGACGCTCATGGCTACCGGTCTTGGTGCGCTCTACAGCCAGCTGAGCGGGAAGCTGGTCATCGACTATCCGCCCCAGGACCTGCCGCCCATCTTGGCCTTTTCCGACTACCAGCCTCCTGTTCCCAACCTCGAGATCGTGCCGTCAACCTCACCTGAGCTCCAGGCTCATCTCGAGACGTTCCTGTCGCATTTGGTCTTCTGGCAGGATGTGCTGAATCACTGCAAGTCGGTTGAGGTCAAGTCGACATTGCTCGAACATTTCCAAATCATCTTCCTGCAACAATTGCTGTAAGCTGCTGCCCGGCCTTCCGTCTTATCCGTAATGATGAATGTTATACTTACTAAATGATCTAGCTACCCCTCCCTGCTGGAATCTTCGGATATTGATGGAGGTTCTTCAGTGGCCGTATTGACCTATCTCCGCCAAATTCTCGAGTCACTGGATCATCCTGACATGATCAACCTCATCCTCCATTACCTGCTAGGCCTACCCGACGTGGTCACAGCCACCCCAGAGGCGACTTCCAACTCCGTTAGTAAGGCCAGGAAACGAAAGTCCATGGATCTGGCCACAATGATGGCCTCAAAGGCTGACGATGCTGCTGACCCTCTTCTCTTCACCCTCGTCGACCTGATTCTCGCTTGTCTCCGATCGTCTAGCCACCAGACCATCCATGTGACTCTTCAGCTGGTGTCTGCCGTTCTGAAGAGGCACCACCGATATGCAGTGATGACGTTGGTGCGGACCGAAAACCTTTATGGAGAGATCCCGCACCGCACTGCTGGTGCCCAGCAGCAGGAGCTCGAATACCTAATGTCACTTGCTAGCGGGATTGGTGGCCAGGACAACTTTGACGAGGTGTACGAGAACATCCTCAAGGATACCACTGCCAGGATCGAGAGCCACCCGTGCTCTTTGATGCTCACCGCGCCCAAGATCTCCACAACCAACCACAGGTTTCCCACAGTCTCGGATTCCTTGCCAGGAGCTCCACGAGAAGTCCGCGCCCACACGATTCGTGCCGATGATCCACTATTCACCACCCTGTTGGACCACCTTGAACTGTTCTTCCTGAACCCTGTCGAGACAAATCTCGGCATCACGGAGGCTATATTTGATCTAGCAGTCTGTGGCTTCATGAATATCGAAGGCTGGCTCCTGAGGGCACCGGACAAATACATCTACGACAACGATGACTCGTATCATCCCCTGTCTCCCACGGGTGATCAGGACGACCCTCTCGACTTGAATGCCGAGGACATCCTCTCCGACGACCCCAAGAAGCTCGATCAGATCAACAAATGTCGACGCAGACCTGTGTGGTCCCCCTCCGACCTTCCGCGGCTTCTCAACATCCTCCAGCGTCTTTCTGATGAGGTGGCTACCTTCCGAGGATCGATACCACGGTTCGGCGACCTCCTCCAGCAACGGCGTGAAGCCTTTCAGATCGCCGACGCTGGCCCTTTCCCACCTGCGCCGAGACAGGCGCCTGGGCCTGGCACCTCGGGACAGGGCACACCGGGACCGGTACCGTCTAGTATCCATACTTCCAGGAGTGGCTCGCCTGTGAGGGCGGGCGGCTTCGAAGGCTTCGCACAACGACTGCTCAAGGACCTGAATGACCTAGGCACGCCCAGCCGTGGTAATAGTCCACATGGCCGAAACCTTGGCATCCCAGGCGCAAGCGGAGGGTATGGGATAGGCACACCATCGTCTCTCAACAAGCCTCTACCGGTGCCACCAAAGGATCTGCCGTACGACACCCCTTCCAAGGGCGGTGCGGGCATGACAAGGCCATTCTCTCCGGGAGGCGGCCAGAGGTTCGACGAAGACCCCGTCAAAGCAAGCCAGGCCGCCGCATTCCAGGCGATTGACCAGCAGATTCTGGCGAGGAAAGTGAGCATATCGACTCAGAAGAAGGAGGAAACGGCACCGCTTCAGCTTGGCGGAAACATCAAGGAGGTGTCGCGGGATGGTGGAGACAACTCGGTGGAGGATGAAGACAAGCCACCGCCACCACCTGCCAAGGATGACCAGCCCACGCCAGCACAAGTTGATGGGCAAGCCAGCAGTTCACCAGGAGATGCCGCCAGAGATGATCTGCATGCACAGACAACGATTCTAAGCCCCGAGCGCAATGAGCGCCGGGTGCCGCCCGAGGAGAAGAAGGTCTCCGTCTCACATGTTCTCACCAATGTGATCATCCTCCAGTCGTTCTTGTTTGAGCTGGCGGCTCTTGTTCAGGTCAGAGCTGGTCTCTTTGATGAAGTGCGCTACGTGTAGTAACATGTAGTGAAGACCTACTTATACTATCTTTTTTCTTCTTTCTTTCTTGCATACAGTCATCAGGTTGTTGGCGCCAAAAAATCAATACCCTTTCTAACTGCTACTTATGCAATCCTCATTACCCTGATTGACACCTATTACTGCTCGCTTCCCAATAGAATACAGCTGGAGCAGGTGTATGCATATCTATCTATACCTTGGGGTAAGCAGAGCATCTTGCAGGCGTCTGTGTTTCCTTGCTTTGTTATTGAGGGGGGGTTGTGCACTCTGCCCTGACTGAGGAGACAATTATCGTGGATCTGAGCAGGAAATACACTAGATTGGTGAAAGAATAGAGAGACCTCTAGAAAGATCAGCCTCTCGCAAAGTGTACTCGTCTTCCTAGGATGAAAGTTTCTCTGATTAATATGAATAGACCTGTCGATATTGTTTGAAGTTGAAAGCAGCTGACATTTCACCTTGGACGACGTTCACCCTCCAAGCTCTCCGCTGCATGCATTAAAACCTCCAGCCCTCTCAACAACTTCACACACAAGTAAAACTATCCATCCACACAACGCATCACCCCCAGCAGTTTTCCTGTCCGCTGATCTCTCGCCCATACACCTGCCGATTGCCCCCTCCCTTTCCCGCACTCCATCAATCAACAATTACTACCATCAACGATGCCACGCCCCAACGGCCACGCACCCGCACCCTCCACCGAGAAGGACAACGGTGATGCCTCGACGCGTCCTAGAGAACTCCTCGCGCCTTACTGTCCTGTCACGGCCGAGGTCTTTAATAGCATGAACAGGTCACTCTGGGAGCGGTGGAAAAGACTGGCGAAGGAGAGAGAGAAGGATGAGGTAGAGATGATGCGGTAAGAACCCCCTCCCCCCCCCCCTTTCTTTCCTTTTTTTCCTTTTTGGTACACGTTGGAGTCTGGATAGGTATCGCTGACGCGTTGCTCACTTTATTCATTATCCCCTCGCAGAATGTATGACATCGTCTTCATGAAGACGGAACCCTATACCGACGACAAGACGTGCGAGGAGCGGCTGATCATCCTCCGAGAGATGGAGGTCGCGCTTGAGCACCTCACTGAGGCAGGCAGGCGACACAAGAAGGAAGCGGATGCCATTATTCGCGATACGGGGGAGCTGCGCAGGTGAGTGTGCTACTGGCATATTGGACTCTCCTCCTTCAGCTTCTTGACGAGAGAGACTTGTAGCTGATGCTTGGCTTGATTATCTCTCAGACTGTTGAAGAGCTTGGCAGGTTTGGACATGTTGGCTCGGGGCATTGATGAGTTGAGGCTATCCTAGGGTTCTCTCGGTCTCTGATACACCCTCAGCTCTGTCTGGACGGGAAAAGGAGAAAGAGGGTGGTGGTGGTGGGTTCTTGAGTGGTTGATGCTGTCATCTGTGACTGGAACAACTACTCTGCTCCCCAGCAGCCTGTCCGTGATGGGGCGCTGTCTTGTCCAGCTACTACAGACTTCATAGTCACTGCTTATACAGTCCCGTATAACCAACCGATGGCAGATGATTATGTGAATCATGATGTGTCGTCTAACTTGTCCGTCTCTACTGCTGTGACCGACTAGCTACAGCATTCTACGTGCCTGGTCAGTAAGAGTACCTGGAAAGAAACCCTATTTTCATTTTATCTTGAGTGGCTTCATAATATTATCTTCGATATTTTCCTTTGATTCCACCTTTCCAGCTGCGCAGGATGGTTCAAAGAGTATGGTTCCGGCCTAAGCAGAGGTTATTTGTTGCCTATGCAGTATGGTGTCGCAGAAGGGCGTGGCACTCTGTACTGCTCTTGAAGACGCTTTGCTGGGTTCTCCGTTGAAATTACTGTCATGTTCTCCTTGCCACGATCGAGGTCACCTTTCTTGAGCGCTGGATGTTGTCTGTTAAGTTCTTGCAGAAGGAGGAGACGAATAGCCTGACTGTAGGTATAGCAAGAATCGGTCTCGCATTCATACAGACGTCGGTTCTTATGATGCGAGAGATGACTTATCTTCCGGCCTCCTCGCCTTCGACACCTCCAGTAAGGACTTCTGTTTGCAATCAGCGCTTCGCACAGACGAAACAAATTGTGCAGGTATCAACAATCTTACATTCAGCACTTTCTCATCAACAAACCACTATGCCAATTTTTCAAAATAAGCTTTGCACTTGGATAATAAATTTGATCTTCATCCTTGTCGCTAACTGACTTATAGGGAAGAGGCAAAAATAAAAGAAAAACAAACAAAGGACCTCAAATTTGCATTGCCATCCAGTCCTATCACACCTCGCGAGGATGAAGCTTGAGCATCAGCGGCGGCTTCTTCCACAGGCCATAGATCTTACACGAGCGATTCCAGTCCGTGATCTCCTTGGACTCTAGCTCCAGGTCGTACGCAAAGATGAGCTTGGCTAACATGACACGCATCTCGAGATAGGCGAGGTTGATGCCCAGACAGGCCCTGGACCCGGTCGAGAAGGGCTGGAAGGCCCGCTTGTCGTCGCCGAGGCCGTCCCCGATCCACCGCTCGGGGATAAACGACTCGGGATCCTTCCAGTACTTGGGGTGCCTGGCGAGGGCGTAGATGTCGCCAGAGACAGTAATGCCCTCTGGGATATACTCGCCGTCGATCGTGGCGCCGGGGCAGTCTCGCGGCAGGCCGATGGCCACGGGCGGGGAGATCCTGAGCCCTTCCTCGATGATGCCGTGTAGGTACTGACACCTGGCCGCGGCATCGCCCGTGATCTCCTCCGCGGAGCTGAACGTGGACCGGATCTCGTCGTTCAGCTTGGCGAGGCATTCTGGGTTCTTGAGCAGCCAGAACATGATAGCGGACAGCGCGGTGGCGGTGGTCTCGGAGCCGGCGACGATCAGCGTCTGGGAGGTGCCCATGATGTAGTTCTCGGTGACGTCCTTCTTCTTGATCAGGTGGCTGAAGAAATCCTGGCGGTCCAGGGAGCCGTCGGGGGCGGCAAGACGCCTCTTGGTCTTCTCGACAGCCATGGCCAGCGACTTCTCCGACACCGCGCGCATCTTGGCCAGCCGGGAGCCCCAGATGATCGGGAGGGTCAGCCTCAGCCAGGTCTTCTTCTTCATCGCGGTGTCGAGGG
This sequence comes from Cryphonectria naterciae, assembly GCA_014850475.1. Lineage (NCBI taxonomy): Eukaryota > Fungi > Ascomycota > Sordariomycetes > Diaporthales > Cryphonectriaceae > Cryphonectria > Cryphonectria naterciae. The sequence goes on from JACWST010000019.1 coordinate 99,608, forward strand.
CCTGATAGAGCGACCAGTCGAGGATGCCCTGCACCCACTCGCTCGATCCGTCGGCCACAGCGCCAAATGGTTCTCCAAAGGCGAGATCGCCTTTAGTATGGCGGAGAAGAAAGAAAAAAAGAGTTAGCCCAGGGGAAAAAAACAAAACCAAACCAAGAACACTTTGATAAGCCGAGGAGAGAAGAAAAGACATACCAATCACATCAAACGTCAGCCAGTTCCAGGCCTCGACAATATCGATAGGCTTCTTACCCCCCTCGCCCAGATTCCCGAGCTGCTTGATCAGCAGGTCCACATACTGATGCACCACCTCCTCCTGGTCGCGCAGAGCGCGGGCGCTGAAGGCATGCGACAGAGCCCGGCGCTGCTCGGCGTGGGCCACCGGATCGCGCACCGAGGTGATGCGCGGCTCGTCGCGCTCGTAAGCGGACGACTTGAGGAAGCGCTTCTTGCCCTGGTTGATGTGGCCATAGATGTCCTGATAGGCGGTCACCGAGGCAAAGGACAGCTCGTTGGGGCCGATGCGGACGATGTCACCGTGCTTCTGGAAGAGCTCTTGCATCCGGAAGGTGTGCTCGCCGCTGGCGCCGGACTGCTTCAGCCATGTCTTTGGGGGGGGGGGGGTTGTGTCTCGCGTTAGCGATGCATTGGCTCTCTCAAAAAAGAAGAAGAGGTAGCAGGAGCAGGGCAGTTCTGCTGAAGGAAAGAAATTGGGTGGGGGAAGGGGGTATGAATAATATTTACCTCGGACAGGGCAGCAAGCTTAGGGCCTGGGTACTTGGCCAGGGGATGAAAGTAGAGCAGATATATGCATCGTGCAACGACATATGCCACGCCCAGCTGTTTCCAGCAACAGTGATCCAAAGTCAGTTCCCAATGAATTCAAGGCAACTCTCCAAGGCCAAGCCTTCCAAAACGAAGCACATGGCATTTAAGACTTGTCAAGTCGATCGATCTGACATACCGTGATAAACCCTAAGATGGAGTTACGCACTGGTAACGTCGCGTAGGGCAGCTGGACCGAAAGCATCTCGTCTTAATAAAACCTGGCGAGGTCCTGTAGTTGAACGGTTGAACCCGATTGTTGAGAGACGCGATGATAGTTTATGACGAGTGCAAAACGACTAAGTCCATTTCTCTCTCGCGCGCGCTCTCTCTCTCTCTCTCTCTCTCTCTGTCCCTGCTGTGTGTGTGTGAGTGTTAAATATATATTGTATCCCGCTCAACCTTGGCCCCTTGCCAGTGAGGACAAAAATCATTACCGACCCAACGGGGAAGGTCAAACGTCCTTGTGCGGTTGCGTTATCGTTTCCTGCGCGTTGATCTTTCGTACTCGTATCTCGGTTTCGTGCTGCCCACCCTGGTCGTCTTGATGCGAGCTCTTGCGGGCGAATCGGAGCCATGCAGACTTGTTTCACTCGTAGGGTGGTTCGCTGTTAGGGTTGATTTGCGCAGTGGGGTGTGGGTGGACTCACATTCATACTAGTATCATCATCCCCCTTTCTTCCCTTTCTTAAGGTTCGAGATGCACATATATGATATTTCCCAGTGATTTCGCATCAATAGGGAAAGACACACGTGCCCATCATACTTTGTGTTGAAACCGTATTACGGATAACTGCCATCCTGTTGATTATTTATTTAATGTGTTCCCATGAATTGCTTCGATACACAACACTGGCCTCACAGTCCTCATTTCTCTCTCTCTCTCTCTCTCTCTCTCTCGATTCATAAACCTATTGAGGCAGTCAACTTGGCACCAGCCTATTTGAGCGCCTGAGCCTCCATATTCCCAGCCATGGCGACGCTGCCTATCAAGCAACCGCATCAAGTACTACTGAATGTATGTCTGACGACATGGCCTCCTCAAGGTAAGTGGGGCCGAGCCGGCTTCTAATCTGGAAATGACAATAAGGTTTTGTATTTATTTTCTAGATGAATCGATCGTACTCGTACCCAAGCAACGATGGTGAACATTAAGTATGAAGGGGCGGGGCTAACAAATCCTTCACTTATATATTATTGCTAGGCGCGTGTGTCTCTGGATGATAGAGACCTCGTTATAATTGCCGACGGCTTCTTCTTTTCCTCTCTGAAAGTGCAAGCTTAAACCTTACTCGGTGAAACACCAAATAACCAAGTATGCATCAATGGACAATAAGATTCGCGCGCCGGGGCCAGATTAGATGGTCACTGAATGGTTGGGTGCGTAGGATGACTTTGTGTAGACTATGCCTTGGCCAACAAGATAATGTTGTTCTGCCAAGAGTCCGAGACTATTGGTTGACCCTGACGCAACCTTAGCACCTGAGTGGGGTTCTGCCGAGGTCGCAGGTTCACAGTTCTCCTCAGTTGGGTTACTTTGAGCCCCTCTAATTACTTTTTCAGAAAGGCTACACGTCAAAGTCCCCCCTCTCGTACGCCTCATGTTCCCTCTTCATCTCGATCTTGACCCAAACAAACGTGACAATCGCCCAGCACGTGATATAGCTGAAGAGCACGCCCAGCGACAGGCCAAAGGCATAGTGAAACTCCAGGGTCCAGATGACAGCCGACACGCTCCCGATGTAGACGCACACCCCCAAGGTCCACCACAGGGTCAGGTTGAAGAAGAAGCGGCGGAACATGGGGTTGGTGGCATAGCGATCGTTGTACCTCGTCCTGAACTCGCGGTCCTGCAGGCCGTCGACGGCCATAAAGTCCTCGGCGGCATAGTAGATCAGGGGCCGCAGCGGGGTCCCGATGGGCTGGGAGTTGATGCCGATGGGGATCTTGAAGGGGTGCAGCGTGGTGACGACCATCAGCACGCCGAGGAAGCCCATCAGGAAGCTGGGCCCGTACAGGTACAGCTTGGGGATGGCCAGCGTGCTCCCCACCAGGAAGGGAACCAGGGCGACGACCATGGCGACGGCGTAGACCCAGCTGGTGGCGTCGAGCTGCCAGCGGCTCGTGGACAGCAGCGGGGCGCAGACGTCCGGGTGTAAAAAGAGCCGGTAGACGCGGGCGAGCAGGATCCACAGCTCGCCGATGCCGAAGGAGGCGATGGCGGACCCGAGGATGGCCTTGTCGAACTGCCGAGGGGGTGGCACGGGGCACGGGTGCTGGCCTGGGTACTGCGAGGAGCACTCATCGTGCCAGGCGGACCGGTGCGAGCGGTACCATGAGTAGTAGATGATGCAGGGGACGACGATGTCGAAGAGGATGATCATGGGCAGGCCGAGGGTGATGCCCAGGTGCTGCCACGGGTGGGCATCCTTGATGGCCAATCTTGTCTCCTTGCGCCGGAGCCGGGCCAGCTCCCGTGTGTCGGCCGTGTCAGATGTCCTCACCACGTCGAGGAGATGGTTGCTGCCGTTGGGACCCGCCCGCCTCTCGGATTCGGTCTCGTGTTCGGTTGGCGGCCGCGTCGATGATGAGGTGCCCAAGGTGCCGTATTCCTCCTTGTTAAAATATCCCGTGTCCGTCCCTGATGACCCAGTGCTCGGAGTCGTCTCGTCCCTGTCGGCCGGGGGCGACACGGGACCGAGCTCCTTCTCTGCGTAATCTATTGCATCCATGCTTCCTTTTCCTTTTCCTGGGGAAAATGTGGTCAGGGGGGTGACAGAGGGGAAAAGGAGAGCACGGAGCGGGAGGAAGGACGGCTTGCGGGCTGAGGAGAAAGGGGGGAAGACTTTTCCTTTGGGAAGGAAGAGTGAAGACCTCTCTTCCCAGCGCACGGAGAGGGAAAAGAGGAGAAGAAAAGAGATGAGACCAAAAAAAAATAAAAAAATAAAAAATAAAAAATTTGAGCGGTAAGGCTGATCTTTATGAAAAATCCTCAAGACACAACAAAACAAACAGATCGTGCCATGGTGGCTCTGGGTTGCAGCGGTCCGGCGTTATCGGATACACCGTCACCGAAAGCAATGGCACGCAGAGAAGGAGGGGGGAAAGGGGTCCCACGGGTCCAGACCTATTTGTGCATCAGAGTGCACATGTGTTCTGTTCAGTCTTTTTTCTTTGGGGGAGGGGGGGCGCGTGACAACCTCCTCCTTCCGACGCATCCGGAGTTGTTTAGAATTCGAGTCTCTTGGGCTTCTCTTGTATATAATCTTCCCACTGTCATCATAAATGGCTGACATATCGTAAATGGTTGTCTTCTCCTCCTCCCTTTGGAGAGACTTGACTTCTTGCGTCTTCTCTTTCTTCCTAGAGGACGTTTACGGAAAGGGGGGGGGGGGGCCCTGGCGTGCCTGGATCTTGGCGGCTTGCCCCTAAAGGCCCCTGAAGCCCAATAGATTTGAAGTACCGCAACCCCGGACAGATCCGATGAGCTGCCAGAACCCCGCTATAGTTAGCACAGGGTCGGCTGTAGATCCGAGCAAGATCTCGCTGGAGGGAGGGAGGGCCCCTGAAGTGTGGGGTTGCTTCTCGCTGCAACCTCGACTTTCGGACACTACCATACTAAACTCCCCCACGCAGTAATTGGTGAAGGCTCTCAAAGAGGACTGATTGACTGTGTGTGATGAGAAAGTGAACGGACCACTCACCCGCTCGCTGATAATCTCTCCAGAACAGCTGAGGGGCCTTGCTAGGCTTCCCAAGATGTCCACAGAGCTTACTTTCCCCTCTCCCAACCTCGGGCTCAACCCCTCCGCCCGCCATTGTCTCATCTACTTCCTCACCGGCAACCCAGGCCTTATCGACTACTACGCCCCTTTCTTCACGCATCTCCGCTCCCTCCTGAACGAGACCGAGGTCCGTCGCAAGCACAAGGTTGCCTTCCACCTCTACGGCCGCGACCTCGCCGGCTTCAACGACGCCGACCACGCCGCCCCCTTCAACGCCACCTCCAACCCGCCTCACGACGTCGAGTCCCAGATCCAGCATGCTTTCCGTCACATCATCGCCGCGAACCACATACCCACCACCTCCCCCGATGGCGGCAAGGTGCAGCGCGGCGGCCAGCCCTTCGACGAGGTCGTGTTGATGGGCCACAGCCTGGGCACCTACCTCGCCCTCGAGATCTTCCACCGCCACCTGCACGACCCAGACATCGCCCCTGGTCTGAACCTCAAGTCCGGCGTGCTGCTCTTCGCCACCATCGCCCACCTCGCCAAGAGCCCCAAGGGCGTGCAGCTCGACCTCCTGCGCCGCACCCCCGTCCTCTCGACCCACGTCCACACACTCGCCCGTGCCCTCCTCTGGCTGCTCCCCACCGCCTTCATCCGCTGGTTCACGGCCACCGTGCTCTCCATGGCTCCCCATGCCGCCGCGACCACCACGCGCTTCCTGACCTCGCGCGATGGCGTCTATCAGGCGCTGTACCTCGGCATGGACGAGATGAAGGTCATCAGCGAGGAGACCTGGGCCGAAGAGCTGTGGGAGATTGCCGACGAGGCTGTTGCTCATGCGCACGAGGTGCCCAAGTTCTTTATCCTGTTCGGCAAGGATGATCACTGGGTGCCGAACCAGCACCGTGATCGGTTTATTGAGGAGAGGGAGAAGCATGCGGCGAGGGAGGATGCGCCCAGGACCAAGAGGGGCCGGACGAGGATTGTCATTGATGAGGAAGGGCTGCCGCATGACTTTTGTATCAGTAAGCAAAACCAAAACAAAAACACTCATGGAGAGAGGAAGGGGCGTGGACGATGATAGAGTTGCGAATGCTGACGTGTGGGAACAGATCACAGCGAGACTGTCGCGAACAAGGTGGGCGTTTGGTTTGACGAGATTGCGGAACACCCGTGAGCCCCAGGCACAGGTGGAAAGGGGAACACACCCAGGCCTATGGATATTACACCTTGTGAGATCCTGTGTTTTGCGCTTTTACTTGGTTGGTAGACTACATTTTATGAAGAGGACATGCTCGACATTTCAGCTGGAGTGGGATCACCATCACGAGACGGCGGAGACTTGATATCATGACGGACCGGCTTTGCAGACCATTTCTACTGCTGTTACTAGACTCCCGGTTATTGGACAGGCGGACGACCTACGAAAAAATATGACACTTGTTTATCTGAGATAATTAATGCGTCAGAATGAAGAATAGCTGGCCTATGCTCTTGAAAGTACGATGACGTATAAATAAGAAATGACAGTGAACATCAGCGCAATTATTACCATAATTCCTTTCCATCCTTCTCTAGCTTCAGATGAGACAATCTCAAGGACCTTGAGACTACCATTCATTAGTACTCCTTACTTTTCTGCCCAGCTTTCACCTGGCACCATGCTGTCCTCTCGTATGCCACGACTTGGCAGCCTCCTCCAAGGTCTTCCTGACCAACGGCTTCAGCCCGCCCTCAATAAACTCCGGCGACCGCCAGTCCGACCAGTCATGGTTCAGCAAGCCCCAAGGCTCATCCGCATCCTGCTTCCCCTGCCTGGTATAGTAGCTTCCCCCAATCACCCAAACCATCCACCCGGTCCCCGGGAACTCGCTCCCGAGGAACTTTTGCACACACTTCGCATACGTGCTGTCCTTCCACGTTGACGTGTCCTGCGTGAAACCCCACTCCGTCATGACGACTGGGAAGCGGTTGGTAGCGTTACTGCTGCTGCTGCTGCTGCTGCTGCTACCGCCGCCCCGCTGCACGGCCGAGTAGCCTGCCTCCACGAGTCCCTCGTTATAGCTAGGGCAGTCCGTCACGGGCGACACGATGTCGTAGCTGTGCAGCTCGAGCACGAGCTTGTCCACGGACCCGGCAAAGTCGGCCAGGTCGAAGGTGGCGGTGCCTGGCTCGAGGGGCTCGCCGCTCACGACGGGGTGCAGGTCGGTGTCGCCGCCCAGGCCGGAGAGGAAGATCAGCACGTCCGGGTGGGCGAGGCTGATGGCGGTGGTGCCGCGCTTGATTTGCTCATACCAGACTTCCCAGGTGTATGTCTCGATCAGGTCGGGGTTGGTCTCGCTGAAAGGGGGACGGAGCTCGTTGTAGAGGGACATGGACATGAGGTTCGGCCATTGCTTGCCCTTTTTTTTTTTTTTTGGTTGTTGATGAGGAGTTAGTGACACACACATGCTCTAGGCAGAATGGGGTATTTGGAGAAAGAAGGAAAAGAAAAAAGGAGGGGCAAGGTTGGGAGAAGGGGTGGACACTCACGTGGGCTGCCATGTATGAAAGACCGCGTGTCCAGTTCGAAGGCGAGAAGTGGGCATCATTCCACCAAGTGTTTCCATCGAATGGATCACAACACCACGATGCTTTGGATACGTGGTTGTCTAGATGGACAAAGAGGTTGTGCTTTGCACAATCCGCCGCGATCGCATCGTAAACCTACTTGTGTCGTCAGCTACATTGATATTTTCGAATGGAGTCAATGAACAATTAGCTAGAAAGACATCTTCTGACCTGTAGCCGCGTGGTCTCGTTGTTGAACGAAGGATTATTCGCGACCACCTGGTTGAACACCTCGGTGCCATTCTCCACGCCCAGAGCACTGGTGAAGGCCGTCATGATGGGGATGTCGGCCATGTCGTTTTCGTAGACCTGGTCGATCATCTCCGTGGCGTAGGTCAGGCGGATCGAGTTCATACCCAGGCTTTGGATCCTCGACACAATCGTCTCGATGGACTGGTACTGGAGACCTTCTGGGACCATGGTCATGTCGGCCCCGGGCCAGTTTACCCCGGCGTAGCTGACCTTGGAGCCATCCGCCGCGAAAATCCAGGAATCGGCCGTCGTAAATGGGCCATTCTGGTACCGTGGGTTGAGCTCCTCCCCTGTGGACAGTGCCACGAAGAGAAGACTGACCAGAAGACCGCAAATGTTCACCAGCATGATTATTACTTCTGTAGTTAGTTAGGATGTAGTTAGTAGTAATTATTAAATTGCTGTAAGAAGAGCGGGAACATGTAGATACATCCTTCAGTAGAAACATACGAACAAGATAGCTTCCTAATATGGTTCTGGACTTTAATATCAATAATTGAGTCAAGACACGATGAGTAACAACACGTTTGACTCTTGAGCGTCAGTATTGGCTCTAGAGAGTACTTAATTAGCCCACGCCTAGGTCAAATAGCAGTCTTGCAAAAGTGCTCAAATGGCTCTCACCTAAGGGCCCGTACTGCTGCCTTTGAGACATCGTAAATGAAACTTTTTCCGAACTAGTTTCTCCCTTTAGTTACACCTTACTTCTACCTAACGTATTATGTGTTATCAATAGGTGTCGCCTCACAGCAGTATCAGTGCAGCTTTAGTACAGCCACTCTTGCCCAGCTTTGTAGTCTGGAGCCTGCGGAGGAGAATACCTCACGACATGCTGCCGATGGATAGCGCGGCTCGAGGCGTGAACAGTGCGTGGCGGCGTGGCCGGTAGGTCGACCTGTTGGTGGTCCGCGCTCCTTGATGACGCCGTGAGGTCATTGTCCGAGTGACTGGATTCGTAGCGCTGCGCTGAAAATTGCTGGTCTCCAGAGGGCTCGTGGGTAGGGCAATGTGTGGTGACGGTGGTCGTCATCGCGGTGCAAGAGCTGGCGGCATCTGAGCACTGGGGAGGAGACCCGACTTGGTCTTCTCCCTTGCTCAAGGCAGCGGTGTCATTGCTGAAACAGCCGACGGTCGTGCTGTCTTCTAGGTTAGGAAGGGATCTTCGACTTCGAAATAGCATGTTTGATATGCTCTTGCATGTATTGACTCTACTCTCTTGTGGCTCGGGGCTCATTGCTTCTGTTGTGCTCTGGTGTTGGCTACTTGGGTCATTCTATTTATACGAGACGTGCTTTGATGATAGTCCTTCTGTTTACAGAGTCGTTGTCACTGTCACTGTCCCGGTCACGAGGAATTGATACCCTCGTCAGAGGAGACAGATACAAGTGACCATCTATTATTGAATAATTCATAACAAAATATGACTAAAGATGGTTCCTGAGAACAATCGATTGAGGAGGGAAAGGGGCTGGAATCACAAAGAGAAAGAAAATGCCAGATTGTTGTAACCCAATTCGCTGTACCTGATGCTATGCCATGCTATAAAAATAAAACATAAAGAAAAAAAATAACCGCTGATACGCCGTATGCAGAAATAATGCCAAACCCATGCCATGCCATCTTATACAATCTATGGTGCAATTAAGTTCTGTGTTGCCAAAAAAAAAAAAAAAAAAAATTGAAAGCTTACGAGGCCGCTTCCCCCCCCCCCCCCCCCACCCCCCCCCCCCCCCCCCCCCCCTCCCCCCCGCCCCCCCCCCGCCCGCCCCGCCCCTTGCGGCCGCCCACGCCCCGCCTGGCCC
>JACWST010000019.1:108834-259030 GCA_014850475.1 Cryphonectria naterciae
AAGCACGTAGTGACTGAACACAAACAAGACACAAAAAACATTCATAACATACAAACATAATTAATAAAAAAAAAAAAAAAAAAAAAAAAAAAAAAAAAAAAAAAAAAAATTGAAAGCTGACGAGGCAGATTCCTCTGATCATGCCTTCATCTAGTCAGTTCCCGTCCCCTCATCCCAATCGACCCACCGGCGAATAGCCTCGTCGACCCTCAGGACGCCCTCCTTCGTGGCATCCACCTCGAACCACTCCTTGTGCATCTTCCCGCATGCCTCACACGCACCGGTGCCCCGATCCGATAGCCTCATGCCGAGGCCCGACAGCTCTAGATGGATGAGACGCTCCACCTTGTGACTATGCGGCATCTTGCGCGGCTCGACGCCAGAACCCGTGTGGATGTAAGGGTAGAACCGGATCAGTGAGAGATCGTATCCACACTGGCGCTTCCACTCCGTCATCCTGCGCATCACGTTGTTCGCCCGGCCGATCTTGAGGAGCATTGTTTTCTTGTCGTCACCACTGCTGAGCTGCATGCTACGTGTCGTCGTCGGGCTGTTGGTGCCGACGCTGTCGGCGGCGTTGGCGAAGAGCGCGAGCACATCGCTGGGGTTGCGCTCCAAGGCGCCGCGGGGCCTAGTGGTGGGCGGCTCGAGGGCGCGCTCGGTGGGCTCGAGGATGGATCGAGCACTGACCACGGACGGGGCTTGGGTTTGTGACTGCGGGGTCAACCAGAAGATGTAGATGTAGCCTTCCTCGTCTCCCTTGGAGACAGGCTTGGCCAGCTCTTTCATAAGTTTGTGCGCGGTATCGGGAGAGGCATCGCCCGGAATCAGGGAGAGGTACTGCGAGGTCTCAAAATTGGACGAGGGCGTCTGGCTGGAGATACTCGGGCGATGAGACCCAGTTGGTGGTTGAAGATTGTTCGAGGATGGCTTGCTAGGTCGGCCCGAGGCGGACGGGTTGGGAACCTGCTGCATCGGGGTGGGATGTGGCCTCGGGGGCGGAGTCGGGTCTTCGAAGTAGAGAGGGATGCGGAAGCAGCAGAAAGACCACTCCTTCAATTTTTTGGAAGGCCGAGAGTACGACCCGTTGGTGTTCGTCTGCTGAAGTCCACCGCCATAGTTGTGATGAGAGTTGCCATTGGGCTTCTGAGGGCGTGACGGCTTTCCAGAGGTCTGCAGCAGGCCTAGCCGGCCTGTCAAGGAGTCGATGCTGGTACGTCCCCCGAGGATGGGCTGGTTGGAGAGCTTAGGACCCGGGCTCGGACTGGCAGAGGCGGCGGCCTGATCTTTGTGCTGCCAGCAGTACTGATCAGGGTCGCTCGGGTCGTCGACGACGAGCTTGTTCTTTTTCGATTTGGGCTTGGGCTTGGGCTGGGGGGAGCCAGTAATGAGCGGACGCCGGCAAGGTCGACCGCTACCGGTGACGCCTCGACATGTCGTTTCTGGGTTCAAAGAGTCGGTCCTCTTGACCATAGACTCTGGGGTGCCGGTAGTGAAGGAAGGCATCGCGTGATACGGGCCTTGGGAGGTTGTTTGAGCGAGAGACAAGGTGTCGTGTGTGCCTTTTCGTGCCGGAAGTTGTTCTTCCAAGGCTGGAATGGGGGAAAGGAGAGGGTCTGTATTGGAAAGAGCTCAACGGCCGAGCAGGTTGGGAGAGATAGAGATTTTAAGAAACGTTGCAGTATTCAAGGGAAGGGGAGAATGGCCCCGACCAAGGCCAGCGAAGCGAGCGTCGAAACGAGGGCGAGGACGTGGGTCTCAACGTCAACGTCAGAGAAGAGACCTGGATTTCACGAACGTGCACCGTGAACTGGCACGCTTCACGGACGTGCCGCTGTCTGCACCCCAGTTTATTGTCCCCTGAACGGAACAGCACATGCTGTGTGGCCCCCATGTCTAGGCATCGGCTGGCTGGGAGGACTCCATTCTCGTCTGGAGCAGCAAGGGGGCTGGGGAGGCAAGGCTATAACCGCCGCTGTCTTGCATTATCGATAAACACTGCATCGTGAAAGTGAGGCTGGGGCGGGGGCGGGTCGTGGCGCTGCTCCTCAGAACTGCTCGTGCACTGCCACACTTGGATAAGCTCCCTCCCATGGGCACTGTAGTCGGTGATCAAGACCACAACTGCCCAGTGCACCAAGCTGGAATGCCCATGCTGCCTGAGTACAAGACACTGGAGAGATGAAAGGCGATCAAAGTTAGATGGAGGTTTTTCGAGGGCAAGACGGGAAGGAGACGGAGGATGATGGATGATGACGGATGACTAAGGAGCTTCATCCCTGGTGCGCTTAGTCATCTTTTCCTTCCACCTATTTGCAGTACAATCATACTGTGCTACAGCAATCTGGTTCTCTGAGCTGCGATCGAATAGGGAGGGTATCATCGTTTTATACTACCTGACAGCCCTATGTCGTGCAGTCTCAAGACAGCTTCTCCTCCATCTAGAGTAATCTGTTGTTGACCACGGGCCACTACTGGTTGAAGACAGACACCAAATACCCCAATCTCCATCACTCGGAATCACCCCCATTTCGACGAACCGGTGTCTCAGAACAAGAACGCATTGAGATGCATGAACGTGAACGGATCGTTCCGCACTCGCTGGCCTTGATGGCACGATGGCACTCGCTGGACAACCGCATTGGGACATTTTGGTCGTCAAGGCCTGCTCTTTTTGTTTCAACAACCTGACCAGGGTCTGGCTGAGAACGCTGAAAAAGGACCCTCGAAAGCAAAGAACCCTGGATATCCTGGATCACGCAATCCGGAGGACGAACGACGTCTTGCAGGTCCAGACTTGCTAGGCGGGAATTCGGTGCCCCCACCGAGAACCTGGAGCAGCCCCGGTCCCAGACCAAAGAATCTCAACCCCCAAAGGTCGACGTCACTTGCTTACGCCGTACTCCGCAATCTACACCCTCAGCCCTCGACCTCGAGCACTTCTGAGGTTCTGACCAGCACTGCGATTGGTTCATGTCGATGCAGCTATCCTATAGCGGGATATCTTGGGGTGGGCGCTATTGTGCCTGTGAGGCTCTCGAACATAACAAAATGTCCAAGACACGTTCCTGACTGGCGCAGGCCAAGAGGGCTTGTCGAGAAGCTTGTCCAGCGGCTTGCTTGGGAACAAGGCGGCTTGGGCCTGGCTGGCGGGACGGCCAGCCCGTCTCGATCTGATATCGTCTTCTGAACATTTGACGGTCTCATGATGGGTCCCAGCCGCAAACCCATCCTTCCGCGGGTGGGATGCACGATGGCAGAGCTAGTCAGGGATCCTCATGACCGCTTAACCTTGACGAGTCCCGAAGAGCGTCTGTTCATTCCGCTTAGGGACGAATCAGATATACCTCCGATGAGGGAACTATCTTATCGGACAAAGAACTGGGCACAGGTACTCTCGCACACAACATACGCGGGTAGATACTTGAATTCAGTTAGGACCAGCACCACGGCTGAGGTCATTCAGTTCTGGTTCAGTCCTTCTCCTACGTCCTCTTCCTTCTTCTTCATATCCTCCTCTTTACTGTTCGTGCTAGCAGTCTTTCCTCGAACAAGCCTCGGGTGATTTTTTCGAATTTTTTTCTTCGGATTTTTCCCCTCTCGATCTTGGACAGCCACAATTTGACGCAAGCAGTACATAATCAATACTATGTATAATTCAAATCCACTCATCCATGGAGCCCCGGTCGGTTTTGCAACTAAAATCCCACCGTCATATTCGCCGCCTCTGCAGCTATACCAAGATCCCTGGTAGTGAATCCTACCTGCAAGTCTCCCCCTGCCCGCGTCCATGTTATATGCACATGGCGCATCCTCTTCACATGGCTCCCCTCTGAATGCAACCTTCATCTGGTGGTCCCTGAAATCCATAGGAAACTTCATCTCTTCCACAACCTGCACCACAGGATTTTGTTCAAGATCCTCTGATTCTTCTTTCTCCTTGCCCCCTTTATCCTATTTCCTCCTCACGACGCGTGACGACGGCGATTGATTTCACTGTCCTATCGATATCATCAACCACCATCGCCAGGAGACTCGCTCAGGAACTCGCCACTCCCCAGCCCAGCAACAGCCTCGTCGTTTCTGTCTTGCGCAAATTCTCGCACAATGTCGGACAAATACTCGCCACCGCCAGCGTCCCCGGACGAGAAGAAGGCTGCCGAGTCGAGGCCTGTCGACCTTGAGACCGGGACATCGTCTGGACTCGCTCGATGGTTCGGAGGCCCAAGGGTCGCCGTCGGCCCAAGAATCAGCCCAGTGCTATCCTCGCTTCAGAGCAACTATGCCTCGGATTCAGACGAGAGCAGCAGCGCCATCTTGCACAAGCAGAAGGAAGCCGAGGCCAATCATGCCATCCAATACCGTACTTGCAGCTGGAAGAAGGTCTGCTCGATCCCTGAAGCCCTCGCCAAGCATCGTCGCCGGCCCCCCCTCCCCGTATGGCATTCATGCTGACCTCTGGTGTAGACTGCCGCCTTGCTCTTTTCCGAGTACATTTGTCTGGTAAGAAACACCAACTACTATGAAATGGGTCCAGTATCACTCTGCTTCACGGGGTGGACTTGTGCACAATCAATGGGCTTCTTCACGAAGCGCTTTGGTGGCATACTCTTACGAGGCAACCTGCCCAACCACTTTACGCCAGCCACCCCTCGCAGAACTCTTCCGCCACGATCATTCGCGCTAATTTTGTCCTTCTTGTTGTAGGCAATCATGAGTTTTCCCTGGTCTTATAGCGTATTGGGGCTAGTACCGGGGTGAGTAGCCCAGCTTCGCAATGCGTCTCATGTATCATCAACTGACCTTCACAGATTGATCTTGACTGTCGTCGTTGCCCTGCTTGTACAGTATACGTGAGTGGTCTTGGCTCTATTCTGGGCATACATCTTTCTGACAGCGCACTCAGATCGTTAATCACGTGGGAGTTCTGTATACGCCACCCCGAGGTTCGGGATGTATGTGATGTTGGTGAGATGATCTTCTGGAATAAGAGGTGGGCGTGGTGGTTCAGCGCCGTCATGTTCCTCCTCAACAATACCGTAAGTCTTATCACAGCCGTGTCAAAACCTGTTTACGCCAGAGTGCCTAACCTCACCTCCTCCTGTCTAGTTCATCCAGGGTCTCCACGTCCTTGTTGGCGCCAAGTACCTCAACACAATGACAGCTTCCGACGACGACGTCAGCTGCCGAACCGTCAGCTTTTCGGTGCTCATGTTCCTGGTGTGCTGGGTCTGCTCGCTGCCTCGAACTTTTGACGCCCTGGCCAAATTGGGCGCAGCATCTGCGCTCTTCACATTCATCTCAGTCCTCCTCGCTACAATCTTCGCCGGTGTCCAGGATCATCCGGCCGGCTACTCTGCTGAGCTGGGAAATTCCGTGGTACTGGCTGTTCCAGCCGCTGGCACGACCTTTGTGGCCGGCCTCAGCGCATTCCTCAACATTAGCTACACGTTTATCGGTCAGATTACGCTTCCCAGTTTCATTGCGGAGATGGAAGATCCAAGGTATGAATGCACGTACAGACCCGCTTTGGTGAACCACACTAACTCATCATCTTCATATAGGGATTTCCCGAAGGCGCTTTGGCTATGCACCATCGGAGAGATCATCGTTTTCAGCCTCGTCGGCGCCATCGTGTATGCTTACGTCGGAACCAACTACATAACCGCCCCCGCATTTGGTTCCCTACAGCCCGTCTTTAAAAAGGTCGCTTTCTCCTTTATGATCCCGACACTCATCTTCCTCGGTGTTCTGTACGCATCCGTCTCGGCTCGTCTGGTTTTCTTTCGGATTTTCAAGGACTCGAAGCACAAGAACGAGCACACGATCGTTGGGTGGGCCTCCTGGGCAGGCATTCTTCGTACGTGTTGATACAGATCTAATTTTAAGTCTGATGATATCGCTAACACTCATCCGCAGTCGCTACTTGGGTCGTTGCCTTCATTATCTCCCAGGTCATCCCTTTCTTCTCTGACCGTAAGCGCGCCTCCGTTACCACTGCGAGTCATTCATGATTGGCTAACCATCAATACTAGTCCTCTCTCTCATGTCTGCTCTTTTTGACAGCTTCTTCGGCTTCATCTTCTGGGGTGTTGCCTACTTCCGCATGCGCAACGCCGACGGCGGCTGGACCTTCATCAAGTCACAAGGATTCTGGGGCTATGCTGAAGCAGTGCTGAATGTTCTCATCATTCTCATCGGCATCTTCTTCGTCGGACCGGGAACCTACGCCAGCGTTGAGAGCATCATCATCGATTTCGACCCCTCGTCAGGCTCGGTTTTCACATGCGCCACCAACGGCCTGTGAGTGAGTCGCTCGAGGTTGCGGGCATTCTGATTTCACATCAGGTGATGAACAGGAACCAGTTCCTATCGACCCATGGCACGGTGGAATATTGATTTGAGTTTGACGAAAGGATACACCGGTATACCCAGTATTATAGTTGCTTTTTGACGGATATCTACGAGTTTATTGATACGTTTGGAAGAATCATCATTCTTGGAGGTTAGAAAAGAGGAGGGTGCGGCAGCGTCTTTTTTCCTCTTTGGATCAGATTCAGACTTGACGGACTGGCTGATGGACGGCTTGCATCACGACAGCCACCTTGGGGATGAATGGCTGTGCTCGTTGGACAAAGATTGGCAATGAGAACGAGAACGGAAGCTGGAAAATCATCCCAAGGCAGCCTATCATCTAGTCCGCACGTTGGGTTGATGAAAAGGAAACTCCATTGGCAAAGCTGCCTTAGGAGCATACAGACAGACAAAATCAGTTTTGCCGTGGAGAAATTCCATGACCTACCCTGCTTGTTCCTCTTTTGGTCGGGTTCTTCCTTAGTAGGAGGAACCTGACCACTCTCTGGATTTCATACCCCCTCGACCTGAGCATGGATTTTTTTTCAATTCTCCACTAACAGCTCGCAGTCTCTCTTGCTAACCACAGGATACCAGCGAGGAGCCCAGCGAGGCCTCGCGGACACACCTCTCAGCCTCTCACCCCCAGCCTCACCTTCTCTTTTCCCGGCCGACCGCTCGAGGACGACCAAGCTTGCATCTATAATTAGCTGGTATCAATTACAGCAAGACTTAGGTGGGTGGGTGAGTGAGTAATACATTTGGCTAATCTATATGTCAGAAGAAGGATAAATGGTCGCCCTGGACTTGTAAATTCTGAGCCAGCCTGCGCCGGACTTTCCACTGACTATGGTTTGGTTGGTTGACTCGAGATGGACTTGTCTCAGAGTGGGAATGTATCATCATGACAAGATAACCGAGAACACAGAATATGATTTCAATGATGGAGGGAAACTGACGAGGTTGAGGTGGGTTCTGGCGCTCAACACGCCATTGGGCGTGTCCTGCAGAAGGGGCTTTTTTGCTTTTCGAGACTTTACATGGGAACACGTCACAGACGATTTTTTTTTAATCTCTTTTGTGAGAGAGAATGGAACATCTTGTCAACTATCTGTCCATGAAGACCTCGTACTGATCCGACAAAGCATTTTCGACCCTGCCTTCCCAAGATTTGTGTTTTGGTTCCGAAAATGAAAGCTGGTGCCCCTAGGACCGGGTCCTTTTTCCCATATCACTACAGTATGACAGCACTTTTTCTGCTGGGATGAAAGGTGTGTCTGATCACTGGCTAGCAGCAAGCTGGATTCGAAATTCAATCGTGGCGTTGACCGAGAAGGGCCACTTGCAGTCCATGTGACCGTGAGCGCGCATGCGATCAATGTAGGGCTCGTCGGCGGTAGCGGCGAGGTCGTAGACGCTTGCGTTGAGAACATTGACAACGTCCTGGTTGCCGATTCTACCGTATTTCCAGAAAGGAATGTGTCAGCAAGAAGTACCACCACTGTCAACCGGATAAGTTTCGGGATACTATCCTTTCTATATGACAGGGAGAGAGAGAACACCCACATGACGATATTGCTAGCGTTGTGAGACGCAGTGGTGTTGCTCGTGTGGATTCCAACACCTCTGCCGCCCAGGCGCTGGATGGCAAACTCGCAGGTGCCATTGCTGGCAAGGCTTATGAAGTCGCTGCTGCCGTCATTGTCATCCTCGCGCCAGCGGCCCAGCTCCCAGAAGCCCGGCGCAGAGTGCAGCTGGTGGACCAGGGCCAGGCAGTCCTCGCGGATGATGGTTGTGCGGGAAGGCGAGACGTCATCGTAGGTCACATTGTGGCCGCAGGCGGTGATGCTGCTGCGATTGCCGTTGGTGTTTGGGTAGGTAAGGTTCTTGTTATTGGTATCGACGCCGAGGCCGCCGACGATGGCGGCCGTGCCATTGATGGCAGTGTTGTGCCAGATGACTTGGACGGGGACGGAGGAGCGGGCCTGGGTGTTGAGGAGCTTGTGGACGAAGAGGCCCTTGGTACGGTCGACAGCATGGGTGTGGGTAAAGAGTGGGCTGGCAGTGGTCAGGGAGGCAAGACTAGCCAGGCATTTGATGAAGGTGGGTTTGAACTGCATCTTGATAGGACTGCGTGTGTCTCTTCGAAGGTGATGGAGGTGGACAGGGGGGCCTGGCTTTTTGTCGTTGGGGAGTGACGACGATGCACAAAATATCCTGCAGATGGAGAAGCGGAGTATGAACAAAAGAAGGACAAGACGAAGAAGGAGATATATAAATCTAGCAAATTTGTGGAGGGAAGGTACGGAGGTGGTAGTTGCCGTTTGTGAAACTGTTTGGTTTTTTCTTCTTCAAGACGTGATTTGCCTGACGCGCTTGATTCGTGTAGGATGGGAGTCTCCACGGCAGAAATTTGAGCTTCTTGGAAGGCGGATGGGTCATGAATGACGGTATATTGTAACACAGAAGTCCCGAGTTGTCTCGAGCTGAGACTGCTGGGTGCGTTTGCTCGAGTGACTGCACTGACTGGGCTGAGTGCCTCCCTTGCCTCGATGGACGGAACACATTACTGGGACCAAGTCACTTTGGGAGCACAAGGGGAGAATGTGAATAGCATTGCTATATTCGTCATGCGAGGGAGCAGGAAGGGGGATGGAGAGGAGCAGTGAGGCCCAAGCACCTTTTGCTTCTATGACGCGCAAAGATAATATAGTTACATCTCGTTGCAAGCACGCTCATGATGGGATGTACGCACAGCGGGTCAGAGAAAGTCTTACACGGAAGAAGCCTCAGATTTGATTGGATGTAATTACTATGATGCTTCCCCTGTGATACACTTGTGTTCCCATCAATATGGAGCCCCCCCCCCCTACCAAGACACATTGAGCCCTCAGATTCTCAGAAGATGAAGAAGCATGGAAAAACCCAAAGAGAGCAGACTCCTTTCCTCCCCCTCTTCCATGCGTGAAATACCGCTCCCAAACGGTCCTATATGGAGAAGAAGGCTGTTCTGGGATACGTGTTCTTGGTAATCAAGCAGTGCAGCTATTCAATTGCCGACGATAATGACCTCCGCGGGAACCTGCATCAACATAAGGGCCATCTTGACGTTCTTGCGCTTGTCGCCAAACAGCTCGATCTCGTGCACCTCGTGGTTCCTGCCAACACAACCCGGAATGCACTGCTTGATGACCGTGAAGATGTGCTTTCGGATGGGAGAGGAGATGCCCTTGACCATGGTGACGCTGGTGTGGCGTGACAGCTTCACCAGGTGGATGGAGATGGGCGGAATCGAGAACTCGGGCTTGGGGGCAGGCGTGTAGTCTGGCGCAGCAGAGCCTTGGGTGCTAATCCAGGACTCTTGCTCAGGCACATACGTGCTTTCCGTGATGGAGATGGTGGAAGCCATCGCTGCGTACGGGTTGTTTTGGTTGCTGTCTGGGAAGCCATGTTAGACGTGGTTGAAACTGGTTGTGTGATGGGCATACACTCACGGTAATGTGCTCGGTTATTTTCTTTGCTCAGGCGAAGGAGGATTTGATCTTGCTTGACACAGGGTCGCATTGCTTACTCGAAGGCGGTTGTAGAGTGTCAGGGTCGACTTGATGTGTGCTTAGTACGTTTGGTTGCGAGAGAGAGAAAGAGGGTGAAGTAGAAAGAAGGGCGATGCGCTTACAGTCTGGGAAAGGATGGCTGATTTGGGGTTTTAGTAGTTCTGAGATCGATTGACTGGTAGAGTTCTAGTTGCTTCTATTGGGTTGTGACTTTTCGACGTATGTCGCTGGTAGGTGAAGGTGCGGTTGAACATTTGGTGTCGCGCTGCGCGTCACTTAAGAGACGCGGTAGGGGCTTCAGGTGTGAAATGTTGGGCGATGCCCCCCCCCCCCCGGCCCTCAAATCACTTTCCGTGCAAACCTGGGTACAATTTCAATTTGAAGTCAAGTTCTTGTTCATCGTTTCGAGTCGTCTCCTCCACCTCCCACGGCCACCCGCTACTTGCCTGTGGACCGGACCACTTTCGAGTGATTCGAGCGACACCCAATGTATCACGGACAGTGAGAGAACCCGTTCACATATGGAAACTAGAAAAGAGTAGGTTTGAAACTTGAAGAAAATATCATAACAACTGCGAACAGAATACAGTCTAGCATAATGGATCTACAATGACCAAATCAACCCTTTCCCTTTCTCAAGCCTCAAGCGCCCACCAGAGACGCATCAATATGACTACTCTTGCTCGCAACAATTGTCGCCAAAGCAGAGATTGACGCAGTCTGCATGATATCAAAGATGGTTACATCCGCCGCGGCCTGGATCGCTAGCATGTTGCGCAGCTCGACCGCCACGAGGCTGTCCACCCCATACGCCGACAGCGGCTTGGACGGCGTGATCTCATCCTTGGCAATCATGAAGATGTCCACCAGCTTGCCAACAACCACTTCTACTACCGCAGCCGACGCTTCATCCAGCGCCCCTGCCCCCGCGATCTTGCCAGCCAGGTCCGACAGCCCAGCCTTGCCTGCACCCTTGTTGGACGCAGACGCGTCCTCTCGGAACCGCAGCCCGCCGAAGCGAGCATCCCGCGCCAGGAACGGCGCCTCGTCCCAGTGAGACCCGCTGCCGACATTGAGCCCCATGATCAGCAAGCCGGCATGCGGCGCAAGCAAGGCGGCGCCGAGGGCTGCGAGCACGTCCTCCTCGCCCAGGAGGCTGAAGCCCAGCTTTAGCAGCCTGTCGGCCATGCTCTTGTCCGTCTCGGCCAGGTAGCCGACGGATTTGACCTGGCCCAGGTCGATGGCCACGGCGGGTAGGCCCTGGGACACGCGATGGCGGGCCAGTGCGTCCTGGAACGCACCGCCTGCCGAGTAGGCGCTCTGGCTGGCGTTGCCGGTCTGGCCGACCAGCGAGGAAAGCATCACGAAGAAGTCCAAGGGCTGAGAGAGGGTCTGTGTGTGAAGGTTCCATGTCCCAGCCACCTTGGGCCGTACTCCGGCCGTGTAGTCATCGAGGGTCATGTTCTCCATGATCGAGTCCTGATAAGTAATGATGTTAGTTGTCTGGGTGTGTATATGTGTCTGTGTTGCAAGTACTAAATTCATGCATGTATGGGGGCGGTACGAGATACCATACCTGGAGAACCATGGCTGCTTGGATCACACCTCTGATGGATGGCATCCTCAAGTCTTCTGTGCAGGCCTTCACGGCGGCCGCCACCTCTGTCTCCATCGCAATGTCACAGCTGACTACTTCAACCCTGCAGCCGAGCTTCTCCAGCTCAGACACAAGAGACGAGCCGCTTTTCCGCGCATCCTTCCTCCTCGAGACGATGGCAATGTTTCTGGCCCCATGTGCCACCAGCCAGTGGCACACAGAGCGTCCGATACCGCCCAGGCCGCCGACAATCAGGTACGTGCCGTCGCTACGAACCTTGACCTGTTTCTTCTGGGGAAGAATGGGAATCAGCTCCTCAGGCTTCATCGATATCACAATCTTGCCCATGTGCTTGCCAGCCTGCATCAGCCGGTAGGTCCGCTCCAGCTCGGAGACGGGGAACACGGTGATGGGCTCTACGGGAACGATGACTTTCTCGCCGGCCAGACGGATGACTTCCCTGAACACCTCGTGGTTCTCGGCCTTCTTCCCCTCGCTGAAAGCCAGCAGCTCGACAGAGCTGAAGGTGGCGACGCGCGTGAAGGCGTGCATGGACAGCTGCGAGTTGAGCTCAAAGTCCCGCTTGCCGATCTCGACGAAGCGGCCAAAGGGGGCCAGGCTGTTGAAGCTCTCCTGCAGCAGCAGGCCTGCGAGGGAGTTGAGCACGACATCCACGCCGCGGCCGTTGGTCGCCCTGAGCACGTCTGCCTTGAACGAGATGTCTCTGCTGTTGAAGATGCGCTCGGGCGCGATGCCGTAGTGCTTCATGATGAACTCGCGCTTGGCAGGCGTGCCGACCGTCACGTAGATGTCGGCCCCGATGTCCTTGGCCAGAACGAGGGCGGCCTGGCCAAAGGCACCCGTCGCAGCATGGATCAGGATCGTCTCGCCCTTCTTCAGCCGAGCCTGCAGGTAGACCGAGACGTACGCCGTGCAGTACGACACGGGCATGCTTGCGGCCACCTCGAAGGTCATGTCGTCCGGGATGTGCACCACGCTTGTCCAGTGCACGCGGACCAGGTTGCCGTAGTGGCCGCGCAGGAGCATGGCCACGCGCTCGCCGGGCTGGAAGCCCTTGACAGCAGACCCCACGCGCGTGATATATCCTGCGCACTCGAAGCCCATGGTATCGCTCTGTAGCTGGCCCATGGCGACCATCACGTCGCGGAAGTTGAGACCAAAGGCGCGTGGAGCGACTTCGATGTACTCAGGTTCCAATTCCACGTTTGTGCTTGGATCATCGTCCCAGACCAGCGTATCCAGCAAGCCGGGAGTCTGGACGAAGAGCCGTAGTGGCCGACCAGGCTGCTCAAAAGGTTTGAGCTCGGGCGTGGGGACATCGTTTGCATCTGGAAACAGTGACTTGTTCAGGATCGTATCCTTGTGGTATCGGAGAATGGACACCACGCCTGCACGTTCTGAAAATTCAAAGTCGATCGTGTTGCTGGCGCCGACACTGGCGACAGTGTCGTCAAAAGCCTTACCAAAGACCTCGGCGATGGTGCTGGCAGACCCTGTGCTCCAGAGGGCTGACTTTGGATCCAAGTCCAGAGACACAAGGCGCTTCCCGCCGTACTCGTTCCGAAGAGACCGCAGGAAGCCAATGCTGAGACCGAGATGGGGGTCAGAGCAGTCCATGGCACCGCCTCGTGTCACCCAGAGCACGCCCTTGGACTGCGTGCAGATGGCACGAATGGCCTTGAACTGCGTCTCGTCGAGTGTCGGAAGAATGGGGGCCACGAGCTCGGCGAGGAACAAGAACGTCTTTGCGTTATTGCCCTGCACGTCTGCGATGGACTCGACACTTGGCTCAGTCCCAGTGAAATCGCTAATCGAAGCCTTGAGAGACTGTAGCCACTGGGTATACAGCACGCTCTTGATCGTGGGGGCGACAATGATGACGTTCGATGTCACTTTTGGCGCACCTGGGACTGTACTGGTCATGATAGTGCTGAGACTGTAAAGCCCTTCGTCTTCAGCATCACGCAATTCAAGGTCCACGCCGGTGAAGCCCGCGCTGCGAAGCACACTGTCCCACAAGCCAGCAGAGAGGGAAGGGTTCAGTTTCCGGTCTTCTTCCTCACTTGACCACCACTCGGGTAGCAGGCTGAATACAAAGTGCACATCGGTCTGGTCCTGCGTCGGCTCCATGATAATCAGCCTTCCGGCACCGTTCGGCTTCAACAGTTTCCTGACGTGGGCCATCGTGCGTCCCATGGATTTGGTGCTGGAGAGAACACGGCTCGCGATGACCAGGTCATACGTGCCCTCTTTGTAGCCCTGCTTAGTCGGGTCCTGCTGGATATCGAGTTTCTTGTACGAAACAAGGCTCTCCCAAGACGCGAACTTCTCCTTAGCCACGGGGAAGAAATCAGATGAGACATCTGTATACTCGTACACTGCAGCCTTCGGATTATCCGTTCCGAGCGTCTCCAATATGGCCGCGGTGGTAGCACCCGAGCCAGCACCAATCTCGAGAATGCGAGCCCGCGGGTTCTTGTGCACAACATGAGAGACCAATGCGGCGACTTGAGTCGTTGAACGGTTCACTTTGAGCCCATTCTGGTAGTAGCGTTCAAGCAAGTCCTCACTGTCCAGTATATCTGACACAGGCTTGTCACCACGCATGATGGCTCCCAAGTGCGGTCCCACTTGTGTGACCAGCTCGCCATTGACACTCGCCGAGCGGACTTTGGCCTCCAACTGATCAATGCCTTCTTCAAACCGTGAAGAGACCCAGTCAATACTGTTAGGAGCAAGCTTGTTATGGGCGGCTGCCAGGAACGTCTTCTTCATCCACGCGTAGTACTTCGCAATGTGTGGCTCGAGTTTCTCGATGGGCGTGGTGACATGCCCGATGGCCTTGATGATGTAGTATATGATCAAGTGTCGGAGCTCCACCAAGGCCTCGCTTTCTTTTGGATCGATGGGGCGGCTCAGCTCGCTCTGCAGGGCGGCCAGCTTAAGAAAGGTGATATCTGGACCCCAGACGGGTGTGATGAACTTCTCGCTCGCCGAGTCGTTATGATCCGTCTGCTGCACGTTACCAATGGACTGACACAGGAAGCCATCGACGGTTAGTACGGGGGCAGCAGCATCATCGTCATCGCCGACGGCGTTGGTGACGGTGATGTTGGTCTCAAAGCTCTGCTTGTTGGCGTGGCTGAGCGTCGTGAGGGCATTGAAATCGTGTCCTGGATTGCTGGATATATCGTGTGCCACCCAGATGTGCTTGATGGAGCGCGGAATCTGTGCAGTCTCCTGTGCGCGAGAGCCAGCGCCCTCCAGTGCGGTATACGCCGCTTGGAAAATGGTATCTAGCGTGGTCGGGTGGATGACATGGGCGTGCTGCTCCTTGAACGGCATGATAGCTGCCGTGTCGGCCACAGCGAAAGCCGAGACTGACTCCTTCTCGCGTGCACGAATGTTTCTTAAGTTCTGGAAAATGGGCCCATGGTTGATGCCAGCCGCCCGGAGCCCCGTGTAGATGTCCTTGGGATCAATGCGGATGCGATAGTCCACGTCCCGTGTCAGGGCACCGGCTCCAGCGTGCTGGCGAGGCTGCAGATCAATTTTGATTTGCCCTCTGCAGTGCTCAGACCAGACATTCTCAGCCGTGACAGAGCATACCCGGAACTCTTGCCAGCCAATGGCCGAGATGTTCTTGGGGTCACTCGGACGCAGCGTCAGCTGCACCTCGATGCCCTCCGCCGTGTCAGGGATAACTAGAGCCGACTGGATGTCGATGTTGCGGAGCTGATACCCCTTGATCCCCTGCTGGTCGTCCTCGTGGTCCTTTTTGTGTTGTGCACACGCCCCTTCGATGGCCATGCAGAGATAGCCGGCACCTGGGTACACAAAGTTCGCCTGGATGATGTGCTCGCGCACCCACGGAAGATCAGACACACGAATCACATTGCGCCACGATGGGGTGAGCGGGTTTGAGTCCAATGCACTGGAGCCCAAGAGATCGTGAGGATTGTCGCGGCGCTCGCGGAAGGACTTGTTGACACGCGCTTCTGACCAGTGCTTGACGGTGTGATTCCACGGATAGGCCGGCAGATCGGTCAGGAGAGGCACGTCGTGACGGCCTCGAGAAAAGTTGACGGCCTCCATGTGTACTGGGTAACCCATACGGACCAGGTCTACAACGAGGGCATGCATGGTAGCAACAGCATTGTTCTTGCGGATCAAACAGGTATGGTACGACACCTTGTTGTTATCGCTGCCAGAGAACTCGGGCAACATGTCTACAATGTTGTTGATGGGTGCAGACAGCGCGCCATGCGGGCCAACCTCGACGACCGCGTCGACGAGAGCCGTGCCGTCCTCCTCGAAGCACATGTTGCGAAAGGCCTCAATAAACTGCACGGGGCTGACCAGGCTGTCGACCCAGTGCTGCGGCCTCCCGAGGTCAGCAAACGAGCTCATGCGCTTGCCCGTCGTCGGGGAGGAGAACACTACATCGTCCAAGCTGCCGTCGAGGGGTTTCATGTATTTCTCCAGATACTGGCGGTAAGGCTTGGCGATGACCTGAACGTGGTGAGAGTGCCAGGCAGCGTCGACCTTTAGTCGCCGTGCAAAGATGTTGTCGGCCTTGAGGATCTCTTCCAGCTCGATGAGACCCGTCACATCGCCCGAGATGGTCGTGCTCACGGGACTGTTCAGGCAGGCTATCACCACCCGTCCGGCCGTGACGCGCGCGAGGTATTTCTCAGACTCTTGGGCACTTATTCCGACGGCCATCATGCCACCCTTGGATGGGCCGTCCACAAATTTTGTCAGAGCACCAGCGAGCTCGCCACGCGACAGGACGATGGCCATCGTAGAGTTTAGGCTAATGGCACCCACTGCACACGCAGCTGCGATCTCGCCACTAGAGTGGCTTGTCACAGCTACGGGCGAAATCCCCCAGCTGAGAAGCAGACGCATCAGCGCGACCTGCAGCGCCACGCAGAGCGGAGTGCTGAGCTCAGTGTCATTAACGCGGCTGGTGGCTTCGTCCTGCAGCAGCTCGTCCAATAACGACCACTTGGCGCCCAGACCCTTCAGGTACCCTTCCGCCTCGAGGATGGTGTCTCTGAATACTGGATACGCCTCGATGAGCTCACGGCCCATGGCGAACCACTGTGCGCCCTGGCCCGTGAACACAAAACCAAGCCGTGGTGCGGTCTCTTCTCTTCGGGCGGGTTTCATCCTGGGGGTTGCGAGAGCTTTGGATAGGTCGGTAAGGTTTCGCGCTGATGCTGCGGCGATCCAGGAAAAGAGCGAGCGACGCTGCGAGAGGGTGTAGGCCAGACGGGCAAAAAGAACAGAATCTTCCTCTTGGTTGCCAGTGGACTTTGACGACACGTACTCGACAAGGTTGGAGATCATGGCTTGACACGCTTGCTCATCTTTTGCTGAAAGCATGACAATAAGCGCAGAGTCCACGGCTGACAGCTTATTTTGTACATCAACCCTATTCGCCCCATTTCTGAGTCCATTCGTGTGCCCGTTGGCATGCCCATTGGTGGTGGTACCATAGGCATTTCCATTGCTGGTGCCGTTGATGTTTGCATGGCCATTAACGCCGTTGGACGTCGAGATGTGGTCCCTTGGCACGCGCGTCTTGAGAAAAGACTCGTAACTCTCCATGATGACGTGTGCATTTGTCCCGCCGTAGCCAAAATTGTTGACCGATGCCCGCTGGTAACCAGAGTCTTCCGGCCAAGTTTCTAGTCTGCGTGGCACATCTAGATGTAGGGCATCAAGATCAATCTTGTCGCTCGGCTTCTCAAAGCCAGCGATGGGCGGGATCAGTCCCTTCTCGAGCATCAAGGCTGCCTTGATAATGCTCGCAAGCCCGCTCGCCGTCTCCGTATGGCCAACATTCGTCTTGACTGAGCCGAGCCGGACGGGCTGCCCATGCTGCCGCCGTTCTTTGAACGCCGAGGAGATAGCTCTGGCCTCGATCGGGTCGCCTGTCGTCGTTCCCGTGCCGTGTGCCTCAAAGTAGTCCGTGTGCGCCGGGTCAAGGCGGGCGTTCTTGTAGCACGCGCGTATCAGCTGTTCCTGCGCGGCTTGGCTGGGCGTGGTAATGGTCTCGGTCTTTCCGTCCTGGTTCACGCCTGAGGCGCGGATAATGGCGCGAATGGGGTCGCCGTCACGGATCGCATCGTCCAGCCGCTTGATGACGACGGTGGCACTGCCTTCTCCGCGACCATAGCCCTCAGCGCGGCTATCGAAGGCGAAGCTGCGCCCTGTGCGCCCCAGGAAGCCCACGCTCGACATGATCTCGAAATTGTCGGGGTTGATCAGCACGTTGGCGCCTCCTACGACGGACATGTCAGACTCGCCTGTGCGCAGGGATTGGCACGCCTGGTGGAGGGCTGTCAGGGTAGTAGAGCATCCGGTGTCGAGCGTGATGCTGGCGCCTCGCAGATCGTAGAAATGTGAGATCCGGTTCGACGCCATGGCTGCGCCTACGCCGAGCAACAGAAACCGGGGGAGCGTTTCTGGATCTCGCGCGTGCGCATCGCTGTAATCTCTAAAGAAGGATCCTGCAAACACAGATGTGTTGGATCCGGCGACATCCTGTATTGTGATGCCGGCTAAAGAGGTGAGACTTAGAGTCAGCTTTGCGTATTGTGATATTGATGGCACAATCATGCACCTCAAGGGCCAGACTTGAGCCTACCATTCTCTAACGCCTCATAGGTGGACTCTAGCTGCAGTCTGAACTGTGGGTCAAGAACCTGTTTGATTGCTCTGTCAATGGCAATTCAGTATGGACACAATCTCATATACTTGTTACTGACCTTGGCAGCCTCAGCCGTGAGGTTAAAGAAGCCGGCATCGAAAGCGGCTATATCGTCTTGGAGAAAATGTCCTCCGATCACGTTTGCCTATTAATGTCAGTCTGAAGCCCAGCCCAGCTACACAAGACGGTATTTCTCTTCTTCTGCAGGACATACCGTGTTAAGCTTCTGAGGGTTCGGGTGGGAGACGCCATCGATGTTGAACCGCGAGGCGGGGATCTCGCTCCATGCCGTCCGGCCATCGGCGCAGAGCTGCCACAAATCCTCTGGATTCTTGACACCTCCAGCGAATCGACAACTCATGCCAATGACGGCGATGGGCACGTTTGAGTCCATGATGACCGGTATTGGACTCTGTCAACCAGGAAGACGGGGAGAAGATGGAACAGAATGTCTGATTCACGTGAAAGGAGGATGGAGACCGAAATCCAGTGCACGTTGAGCCACGGATGAATTAAGGGAAGATTGTCAGGCTTCTTCACGTCGGCCCGTCTCAGACCAGAATTGAGACTTTTTGTTGGCCGAGGCTGTCGAATTGACCTTCATCTCGAGAAGTAATAGGAGTCACATCGTGTTGAGATATTGGTCTCGCCAGCCTCCTGCCATCAAAAACACGATCTCGTCTGCAACGCTTAAGTCCATTGATCTGACATGCGCTGCCTTGTGGGCGAGGCTCACGGCGGACTGATCAGCCGGGCCAACCAGTCCCTGCCATCCAAGTCCGAAACGGAGCCATGATTTTCTGTCGCGTGCAGACAAGATGGGTCCAACTTGAGATGGGCCGGAAGCCGTGCGGCTGGAGTTGCGGAGTGGGTGGCAGGATCTGGATGCAGTTCAGAGGAAGCTGGGCAGCTCTTGCAAGCTTCCCTCACCAGTTATTGTCTTCTCAGTTAGTCCGGGATACCATCATATGCTGGAGGATCTCGATAAAAGAGTTTTCTGAGAAGCACAGGAGTGATTAGTACGAAAATATCGGCAGCGGGTTTGTCGGACTTTCTATTGACTGGGGACAAACAAACTCCATGTCATCCATCATCGGGTCGGACCTGTTGCTTCGCGCCAATCGGTAGGTAGCTGACCTCTTAGACCCGCTAAGTCCACTGTCCTTCGGCCGGGAGATGCGTAATCTTGCGACGCGCAGAGCTTGAAGAGAAATCTGGAGCTGGTGATCAGATGCTATGGCAAGAATGTGTCGTGCCTGCTTTGAGGTTTCATCGCCTCCGGGTGTCAAAAAGTCTAGTGTAGTTTCACTGAACCCGAACCCGGAGGCTTTGTAGTTACAAGCTACGAGTATGGCAGCAGAGGGTATCAAGTACGGTTGGATGACACCAGCCCCCACAATTCCATACCTATATTCCTTGGCCATACCAAGTATCTGATGGATTGAAGCACCTGTGTACGCAAAATCTGCTGATTCTCGGAGTTTCTGTTCAGCATCCAGCTGCAGACTGACAGTCTTCTCTGTTATTTGCGCGGCTCCCACAGGCTCCACATAATTTAATTATCAAGGCGTGAATATGAGTATAAGACCTAAACAATGGCATCAAGAAGTGGACTATGTTCTACAAAACACTTCATCACTGTTGCTTTCTAGAAGGTAATTTGGGAATTAAGCAAGGTGAGTGAGGGTGGAGTGACTCGCTTCAGATCCACACTGACAAGTACGCAGATGACTTATATCGGTCTCGTCCACCTCTACCGCAAGCCGGAGGCCAGCCCAAAGGCATTCCAGGAGTATTTCGAACAGAATGAGATACCGATATTGAAGGCTATCGGCGGCGAGCACTTCCCCATCTCACACAAGCGCATATACCTCAAGCGCTCGGAGGAGGGGAATAGGGAGCTGGAGATGCACAGCGGCAAGCAGGAAGACTTCCCTTACGACGCTATTGTGCTCATGGAATTCGAGTCCAAGGAGCATGCCACCAAATTCCTGAGCATGACACACGAGCCTGAGCACCTAAAGACTTTCGATCACCCGCTCATGCCTGACAGGACCAAGTCCGTTTCTGTCATTGTCGACAGAATTTATGAGACCACTCGATGAGAGAGTGGATAGAATAAGTTATGGAGGATTATCTGAAGGGATGGTGCAGCTTTATTTTGCTTGTAAACATGCATAGCGATGTCTTGCTCGGATCATGATGCATTTGGAAAAGTACACCTTTGTGAATAGATGAGATTGTCGATCATTGTAGAATTCCTGTACTTTCCAAGGTGTGCCTTGCGTAATATTCCGACTTGTGATGTGGCGCAGAACTGTGAATTGAATCACATGCAATACGTTGGTGAGTTGGATCTCATATGCGGACATTGCACATGTGGGGTGTAAAAGCTGTGTAGAGTCCGATATGTACGAATATGAATTCCCTGCTGTGCATAGCACTGGGCTGAGGATACAATAGTGATAGTGGGTGATGGGACAGCGTGAATAATATAACCACTTGAGTCTACATAGTGAGGTGGGATCTTAATTGACCTAGGCGAATTATAGCTGTGGCAGCTGCTTGGAAGAGCTCAGATTTCACGTAGAATACACACTTGTATAATAGATATAAATGCAGGTCGCCCAGAATCTCGGGCATAAGAGCGGATCCATACAAGACAATAATCACATCATAGCAATTCAAGTGGACTATTCTAGAGCCACGCCGCCACAATTTACAAGATCTGGGTCTTAAAATCTGTCGTCATGTTCTCCTTCAGCCAGCCTCTTCGGCTATCAAGTTTGTTTTGGAATTCTCGGTCCACCTACGTCTAGGGCGGCTCATCAATATCATTTGCCGTAGGTGTGCCGGAGGGATTGCTTATGCATGTGGCTTCCGGTTCACCCGCTCAGCAGGCTGAGCTTTGACAGGATCAGAAGCCTCGTGGGCCTAGCGATAGGGCATCCGGGCATTCGTGGACGAATCCTGCGACAGCATTCATCTCAGCCAGGCTTGGGCTGCGATATGGCTTTGCCTCTAAAGAATGACGAATGATTTATGGACTCGTAATCAGCTGAAGTCAACCCCACTCGGGCACACCTCCACAGGCGGTTACCATTCCACGATGTGGGCGATAATTTCAGCACGGATAAGGGGCTAGAAGTCTCCCTGTTGAGCCAACGTACGTCTCTTAGCTGCAGAATTCCTGGGATCTTGTGAGTCGATACTGACAGCATACATGAATATCAGCACCGCCGCGGCGCGCTACACACTGCGAGAGCAAATCCGATCAACTATGAGGATCATGTCAGCCCAACACCTAGGGGTAATCAGGCTGACACGAGAAAGCAATAATCTGAACTTAAATGAGCGCGGCCGACCCCACATCCCTTTCAATGATGCCACCCACCACTTCAAGTTAGAGTGTGAGAAGCCTTGTCGCTCATTGCAGATGAACAAATTACGGTAGTGAGGAAGTTACACTAGGGCTTGCTCCGTGCTACCTCTTTGTTTATAATTCGCGTCCTTCATGTTGGCTCGTAGATGAGGTATGTGCGCACCGGGTTCAATTCTGATGTCCCGAAGGCGTATGTATACGTCAACTTGGGGTGGATGCATAATTCATAGTAATATGCAGTCAGCGGCCCTCAAAAGTTCACTGCATCGCGCAGGAATCCTTTTCCCGGACGAAGAGTGTTGTCAGGCCCGGAATCGGCTGGTCCTAAATCCGGGGAGTTAGCTTAGATTTGCGTCTCAACTATTCAGAAGGGCATCTACATTCTCTCACGTATTTATGCCATGTGCGTCGTCATATGGATCAGTGAAGAAGACACGCAAGACTAAGGCATAGTAGTAATGCCCTGACCGCTCTGGCGACGAATTTCCAAATCACGCAAATGGTCAGCCTCCGCCAAGCTGCCAAGCCCAGAAGTCCCCGACAGGTTATAGAACAATCTTAAGCAAGTATAACGCATTGTACGTAATCAAGTATTTAGGGTCGATCGACAGTTTTGGTCAAGGAATAGATGACAGCTCCGAACTGTTCAGTTTCCGTGAAAAGACTTGTAATGGTTCCACGCTTGATCGTCAAGTGTTTTCTATATAAATCAGTAAGTAATTAATGACCAAGAAGATGGAAAGAAAGGGACTAGAAAATCTAACTGAATGTTGCATGTAATCGTGCGGCTGCTGACCGGAGGGGACCCAAAGCTAAGTCTTATGCGGCCTTCTAGCCACGAGGTTGAAACGGGACCATATCGATGTGTCAGTATTCACACTGTATCTAAATCTCAACATACGGCAGTCCTGAACGGGTACACGTGCTTGAAAGAGATGAGGTCGTGAACAGGACTGAAACATGAAAAGGTATGTATTTACTCCATCCTTCATGATCCCGCAGGGGCGTGATTAGCAAGTACTATGTATGTATCTGAAAAATACGATGTCCATAGGCAGGAATGTTGTAGCGTATTTTACGCAGTCTAGGAAAGGACCCTGATTGGCCATCTAAATTACAGACTTAGTGAAAAGAGGTGACGCCATGGCAGTAACTCGGCTTTTGCCTAGAGGTTCAATCAGACAAAGCGACTAACCGTGTTTCGTTCAGTTGCGGGGACCAAATACCACCGTTGATATGTCGTCAAATCAAGTCGTTGAAAAATAGCAGGGGTTATACGAAAGAGGGAAACTGCAAGCTCAGTGTCTCAGCGGGATTTCCACCAAGAATGAAAGCCAGCGGAGCTTCTATTGGGCCGTTCAGTTAGAACAGATAGATGATTCCCCTTTGTTTGTGTTTCGCCTCACAGTCAAGACCACGCCCCTGCTGACCAGGTTGCCTTGAAGAGATCATGGACGCACATTCTCGAAGGTAGCTCAGATATTCCCCAGCATATTAATTGCAGTCTTATCAAGAAGGAAGGCCGTCTCGCCTGTGTCCTTATTGAGGTTTTGGCTGCAGCACGCCCTTTCGCAATCCATTTCTCTCTTCTCGAAAGCATTTCCAACCATCGAACTTGATCCGAGTTCTTCAATCACCGGCTTCTACTACCTGGTGATAATTCTTTTTGGTGCCGGTAGTCGCTACGTCAGCTTCACTTGGACCGACCAACCATCCCTAAGTACAGCGCTACGGTCGCCCACGATTCAACAGCTACCTCCTCTTCGTGATCGTGGAAGACAAACTTGAACAAAATGTCAACAGACGGCACGACATCGGACACGTTGCAAGCAGAGGACAGGACGCAGACCGCGAGTGCTGAGGAGAAAACATCCGATCTAGAAGCTCCTCAGACATCCCAAGAAAATGAGATCAAAGCTGAGGGCAGCGAGAATGGGGCGGTCGCAGAGGAAAAACTCAGCCCTGATGAGTACCCACATGGACTGCGGCTGGTCACACTTGTCGGTGCTGTGATGTTGACTGTCTTCTTGACATCGCTAGACCAAGTGCGTCCCTTCTATGCTCGCGTGCTCGAGCACGGTCTTTCACTGACACAAGACAGACTATCGTTGGTACAGCTATTCCCAAAATCACAGACGAGTTCCATGGCCTCAGCCAAGTGTCGTGGTATGGGTCCGCCTACTTCATGTGCTATGGAGGCTTCCAATCCTCGTGGGGCAAAGCCTACAAGTTCTTCCCCTTGAAGCTTACATTCATGACGAGCGTATTGGTTTTTGAAGTCGGCAGTCTGATTTGTGGCGTCGCACCCAACTCGAACGCTCTCATTGCCGGACGCGCCATTGCGGCGCTTGGTGGTGCTGGCGTGACCACCGGCGGAACCGTCATCTTCGCCTTTTGTGCCGAACCCAAGAACCGACCGATGCTTATGGGGTTGATGGGTTTCTCATACACAATTGCCGCCATTCTTGGGCCAATCATTGGCGGAGCCTTCAGCGAGCGTGTTACCTGGAGATGGTGTTTCTACATCAACCTGCCCCTGGGTGGTTTCTCCTTGAGCCTGATCATGCTCTTCTTTCGCACACCGAGCACGGCCAAAGTGGTGCAGGCTCCCTTTACAGAGAAAGTTCGGCAATTAGACCTCATTGGTATTACCTTGGCTATGGGCGCGATTATCAGCTATATATTGGCGCTTCAGTATGGAGGACAGACCCACCCCTGGAATAGTAGTGGTAAGTCATCGTCGCCAATTTTCTTTATTTATTGTTCTTCTTCTTTCATTCAATTTCTTTACTGCCTTACTTTGAGTTCGACGTCCGGTTATTAATCTCATTCCATGTGTACATGGTACTGACTGAGACCTATTATAGTGGTCATTGGCCTGCTCGTTGGTTCTTTCGTCATCTTTGTGGCTCTCGCGGTCTGGGATTACTTTCAAGGGGACTACGCTATGCTGCCCAGAAGACTATTGGGGCAGCGAGCGCTGTGGGCACCAAGTGTTTTTCAATTCTTCTATTCCGGATGCTACTTCCTGCTACTCTATTACTTGCCGATCTACTTTCAAAGTATCAAGGGTGTCGGGGCCATTCAGTCTGGTGTCGACAACTTGGCCCTAGTCATCGCCGGTTGTATCGCCATGTTAGCAGGTGGTATGATTGTCACTTCGACCCGGCTTGCAACCCCTTTCATGGTCGGCGGAGCCGCAGTCACCACTGTCGGATGTGGCCTCCTCTACACTCTGGATATCAATACTGCTTCGGGAAAATGGATCGGCTATCAGATCCTTCTTGGCGTTTCGATCGCCTTGCCATTTCAGAATGGTCTCAACATAGCGCAAGCACACATTGCAGCCAGCGATGTGTCAACTGCCACGGCCACGCTTTTCTGTAAGCATCATTTGTTTTATGAACTAGCACCAACCGCAGCCTGCTTACATGTGCATTTAGTCTTCCAAGTTGTTGGAGGGGCATTCAGTCTCTCCGCCGCACAATCGGCTTTCGTCAACAGGCTAACCTCGACTCTACCCACATACGCTCCTGATGTGAACCCTGCACTGGTGGTAGCAACAGGTGCCACAGAGCTTCGATCAGTTTTTCCCCCAGACCAACTCCAAGGTATCCTCCTTGCGTATATGGAGGGTATCAAGGCTTCATTCGCAATTGCAACCGCACTGTCCGGGGTGGCATTCATTATGAGCTTCTTTTGCCCCTGGTCCCGACTTCCTAAGGGTCCTGCCGGTGGTGCTGCTCCGGCTGTGTGAGCTCTCTTACGAGCGCGTACAATTGTGGACGAGCAGGTATGAAAATGCTTGGGATCTACTTGTCAAAACATATCAATTATGAGGTATGGAACCCAGTTCCTCAGAATACCAAGGTAAGATGGAATATTTGTGTATCTTACAACCCTTGTGATGATAGACAAATTGACCTAGATGAAGTTTTGGATAATGCTTTACAATTCCTTTTTCTCGAGAGGCCAATGAAATATTTCGTGCAAGCGTAGGGAAGAGGAGCTCATTCTGTTCAGAGGTTTCATAGTCTCGTCGTCCTAGCCCTGCTGTCATCAATACATGTGTGCACGCACCTTCGTTCATTGATACATCCGCAGAGATATAATATTCACGACTACCAATTTTTTTTTTTTTTTTGATATAGTCAAGGGCATGCTTAAGTCCTTGCTGATAACGAGTTATTTAGGCTGAGTGAGAATAACCTCTGCAGAATACCACGGACGCCGTAATTAAGTTCTGCGTCTGACGGGCCTAGCCGATAGCTTGAGGGCTGATGGCCTACTTTGGCATGAGAGTGGGAGAATAACACCAACAAAACTGACCGGTCACCGCTATGATAAGGTCTGACCTAAGATCCCACGTTGTTTTGCGAGTGAGGTTAAGTAGTTAGTACTCAAAAGCCTTAGTGCTTTATGATACCAAGTCTTGTGGACTTACTGCATGTGCTGACAAGTATTTCGCATATAACTCTTGCTAGCTCTGATCAGAGGTCCTCGGCTAGGACTGGGCAGAAAAAACATCCATTTTCGTGGGGATACTTGAACGGTGGTGTTACTAAGGGCTGACTTCTAGCTACGAAACATCGTGCACTTTGTATCTCAACTCAACCGTTTGCTTAGCCCGCCAAGTTATAGCACTAGGCCTGTCTTCAAATACTACTAGTCGATGCAAGGCAGCAATCATAGTTGGGCTCGGTGTGGAGCCACGTGAAGAATCGAGATTCATCGAGGTGTACAGCACATCAGCGTAAGACTTGCGCAAGTAATTCGAGACATGCTGACTGATTTAGCAACGATTTTGTAACGATTGATGACATGTATGTGCTGAGATTCTAGACAAGGCAAGGGTATTAAGGTTTTCCACCCGCATATGTGGCTACAAGAACTTCAAGAAATCAACTAATCAAAAGTCTTGCCAGTCAGTTGCTGGATTTCCCCCGTAAGATGGGCCCACACACTCTCCTCTGCCCCATCAGCTCTGGCCTTGGCAAGGTGCCTGTCAATCTCCAGCGACACATCATCGCAGTTCTCGTTAACAGAATAGACACCGCTACCCAGCTTTCCGTCAATACCCCTGGCTACCTTTACGCCTTTTGACAGGGGAACGCCGTCAGCGCCACCTGTTGCTGGTGGGAAGCGCGAGCTGGTAGCGTTGTAGATCTGAAGCGCTCCTGACGTCTCGGGGGGCAAGTATTTGATGACGAAGTGTCCGATGAAGTTGAAGAGGTTCCTCGCCACGGCCATCCGGCCTTTGGCATCTTTGCCGAAGGCGGTCTTGACGGAGCCAGGGAAGTCATGAACAAAGCTGACGTCGGGCGCCCGTCGCGCTAAGACGCTGTGTGCTAATGTAATCATGGTCGCGAGGTGAGGACGGCTCTTCATGGGATTCTTGACTGGGAAGTTTGCCCAGTCCTTGTCATCGTAAGGCCCCTCATACCCACCTGCGAAGACGGAGACAACGCGCTTTAGTTCCGTTGCATTCTGCAGAGCTGGCAGGAGGTTCAGGATGAAAAGAAGACGTGAAGTGGTTGGTAGGACGTAGGCTGGAGCCAAGCCTTCGGCAGTCCCTATAAGAGAGGTTAAAACCAGGGTCTAGTCGCTTTCCTCCTGTTTTGATCTCTTTTCTTTTCTCTTTCTACTCACGAGGGATGGTGACTTACTCTCAATTGCCATGGTGCCTTGAGTCATGAACAGGAGATTGATGGCCTCCTCTTTGGCCAAAATCTGGGCGCATACATCGTTGACATTCTTCAACAGGGCAACGTCCGACCTGATGAAAATGTAGGTTCCCTGGCGGTTCAACTTCCTGAGGTCGGCAACGACCCTGTCTGCGTCGGCCTGGGTGCGGCCGACAAAGTAGACCTTGGGATTTGCAGCGTCCTTGACGAAGGCCTTAAGGGCGTACTCGCCTATGCCGCTGGTGGCGCCTACAAAGACAGCTACCAATCCGGCTGGAAGGCTGCTGGCAATGTGGGCGTTGGAAGCTTGTACGGTGGATAATTCAGGCATGGCGGATGAATGGAATAATTGGTTTTGCCAAGTGCGATAAGTCAGAGCTGTGATGTCTAAAAGGAAACAGATGCTATCTACTTCTCGAATTAACGAGATAATCATCGAGATATAAGAGGCTGCCTTGAATAAGGTCACAAACCAGCCAGCTCATCTGGCAGCTTTACGATACGAATTACGGTTAAGGGCAAAGACAAACCAGCCAATCGTGGCTCGAGTTCTTTGTCTATCTGGAGTTAAGGACTTAATGCGTTAGACTTGCTGTCGATACGATTCGAGGTTAGCTTTTGCTCTCCTCTGGCGCTAACGTCGAATCGTATTGACCAGTCAAACGTCCCGTTCCGTATGGCCCGTGTGTGGATTCTCGTTTTTTACGCATCGTAAAATATCAATATGTTAAATACGTAAGTTTCATATTTTACCCATCAGATGCGACAAAGCCTCCCCCCCCCCCCTTCAGGCTCCTAAACAGGGAGCCACGGATGCGTTGCTGTCAACACGGAGAGCTTGACAGTGTCAGAACAAACCCAAATGTCGTCAAGTTCTCCGGCCGCAGACGTTTGAACCTCTAGCCGAAAATTCCGTAAGCTCATTAGCGGAACCTAGTCCCGACGGGGTCCGGTCATAAAAAAAAAAGCCAAATGCATCTGTTCGTCTTCTTCAGGACATAGTAAAATCGTGAATCAATGCCATTGTATCAGCGGCAATTTGCTGTGGGATCTGCGATCCGAGAGGGTTACATTGTTCTAGAACGTCTGTACGACGAAAGGCGCGCACGCCGAGATCCACTGCAAGGCACCAGTATGTTGTTCTGGCAAGACGAGGTGCATGGTGGCTCCAACACGCTTGGATTTGACACCTGCAAGACGTACGATCTCTGCCGTAATTGCATGACACACATGGCATCGAGTGCGGCAATCCCTCCTCAATCTTAGGGTCCTAGAAGGGCGGGCGTGATCGTGCGTCGAGAGGCTTGGCCTTAACGAACGATGGATCTAGTCCTGGAAATATGATAGGGTTATACCGTTTCAGCTCTGTATCATCGAGGCTGGTTTCCAATCATTTATACCACCTTATTTACCTCCCAAGGTAAACACTGGATGACCTGACCGGCCTGAGACACGCCACTTGTGCACTGTGTACAATCTAAAAGGAACACTAGATGGCGTCAATAGGTTACAAAGCACATCACACCCTGGAAAGTATGTTGTATTCGCAAAATTTTGGTGCAGAATCGGTGAGGGAGGGAATGATAGGCCATGTAATAATGTTGTCGGATATGGAGCATTCTACGATGCGATCACTAATTGACTCATGAGCACCCATGGCACTCGGACATCCAATGAGGTTACAAAGATACATTCCGAAACAAATGATACCCAAGATGAGCCTCTTGAGCAATAATCACTTAGCTCTATCATTTTGAGGGTATACATTGCGGTATGCCTGCGGTCCATTGGGTGTTCATTATCTAAAAGTTTGGTCTTGGCCTCCAGACAGCGCTCAACTGAACAAAATAGCTGTATTATCTCGAGACTCAGTAAATTTTCAGCTTCATATTAGAGAGAGGCGACATGAGGAAGCTCCGGTGCTGACAATATTTTCCCGCCCTCGCTCACGTGCTTCACACACCGACGATGCCTGCCATGGATCCCACGGGGCTGCAGTAAGAGCCAAAAGAAACACTGCATTTCAAATATCGGCCGCCCAGTGCCACCTAAATGCACCTTTAAATATGACGCCTGGATATGGTGATTGGTCGGCTGTGGCTGCTGACCACTCGGCCCACGACTTCCCGCCTGAGCAAGGAATCGGATACTCGGATGAATTGCTTACCATCAAGGTTATCGGCTAGATAGCAGTTGTACCGTCCTGGATATTTCTAAATAGCGCCCTTAATAGTGTTAGCCTTTCCTGTGGTGCTTATTGTATCCGGTTACAAGGTGTATATCAGGTTAAGGTCACCAAAAGGACGGCTGCAGACGCCGCATCCTCTTCCTGTGTACTGAATAGTGAGGTGACTGTGCATACGATGGATTGCCATCCTGACTCACACACCACCATTACAAGCCTATATTTGTTGGCAGTGATAAGGATCAGCAGATCTCCCAGGCATGCTTCGATGCTACTTAGATATATCTCCAATTAGAGAACCCAGTTGTTTTAATTACTGCATCTCTACAGTCGTATTTCGGGATTTCGGCACTTGCCGCCGTCACAGAAATCTTCCTAAGCAGGGAAGCCATGCCGGACCAAAATAACAGACAGCAGCCAGGCACTGCATGTGAGGAGTGCAGAAAGAGGAAGCTTCGTTGTGATCGTGGTCGACCTACGTGCGGGACATGTTTTAAAAATGGTATACCGTGTGAGAGGAGTACAAAGCGTCTACCACGAGGCCCTAAAAAGGGTTTTCTGAAAGATCTACGTACCCATATAGGTATGTCGACGTGATTTCACCCCGGTTAGATGTTGTTGTTAAAGATGTTCAAAACGGAAGAAGATGCACCTTGGGATAATTACAAAGCTGATTATTGGAAAGAAACTCTTGAAGGAAAGTTGCTTGAGCAGACTAGAGGCGATGCTGATGCCACATCAAATCTCAGCGAGGGCCATCGGCAAAAAGCGGAAATTGCCAACAGCGAGAGTGTGCAATGGGATGGCCGTAGAACAAGCAGAGGGATGTCTGGTGATGACCTCAACGCCGTTTCAGACAAGAGCCCAGGTCCAAGCTATTCTCCTTACCCGACGACACCACTGAACTCCCGTAGCACCTTCTTGACCGGGTGGGTGCGGGCTGATCTGTAAGTTTGACCATATCGATACCGCTGAGGGCTGGGGCTAACGTCTACTGTTCAACTTGTCAAAACTTAGAGACCAGCTATACTTCGACCGAGGTATGTTGTGAGGAATTCTATACGTACTGACATTATAATTGACGAAGTTCCAGCGCATCCCATCGTACCCATCTTGAACAAGACCCGCTACTTCGCATGGGCCTCCACCGACGACGCCACAGCCTGCGGAGGCTACCGGCTGTGTTTACAAAACGCTATGTGGACGTTGGCCATGGCCATGTCCTCCCAATTTGAGAGTATGCGTGAGTCTATGTATCGAGAGACTCGGCAGATGCTGGAGGAGCGCGAGAACGAGGAACACGACATGTCCCAACACCACCTTGAACAGCTACAGGCGTGGCTTCTCTTGACACACTATGAGTTCCTCCGCTCCAGCTACCGCCGAGCCTGGATCAGTGCGGGGAGGGTCTTCCGGCTTGTACAGCTGCTGAAGCTACATGAGGTCGACAGTCCGCAGGCCACCATCATGCAAGCGTTTGGATCATCTGCCCATGATGGTGTTACCGCGGAAGAGAAGAGACGGGCATTTTGGTCAAGCTAGTCAGTCTCCTTACGCGAGCGACACAGAAAGAAGAAATGAGACTGAGAGATCGGAGTGCTGACAGTACATCTAGCTGTCTCGATCTCGCGATCAGTCCAGACAAGGGACTTCCGGTAACACTGACTGAAGAAGCCGTAAGTATATATCCA
The DNA here is from genome assembly GCA_014850475.1 of Cryphonectria naterciae. Lineage (NCBI taxonomy): Eukaryota > Fungi > Ascomycota > Sordariomycetes > Diaporthales > Cryphonectriaceae > Cryphonectria > Cryphonectria naterciae. The sequence continues at coordinate 140,024 of JACWST010000019.1, forward strand.
TTGAAGATGTCAAACCTTCAGCTTACTACCGCATCAAGATTATGTTAGATTTCAGTAATCTGATTATCAGGCAAATGCAGATCTGCACCCGCCTCCCGATGTCAGACTTAAATTTCCAGAGCGGGAACCCAGTCCAAGGCTGCTTCTTACCTGAGGCACTGGTATCCAGGTCTGGGTTGTACAGCTCATTCTCGCAGCTGGCAGGTAAGCCGCCTCATCTTCATGTTCTTGTTCTTTTCTTTCTCTTCTTTTTTCTTTCTTCTTTTTTCTCTGGAAGGTTTGCAGTTGGCTGACGACATTCGTATGACCAATAATAGAAGCTGCGATGGTAGCAACCATAAGCGGTCGAGCCTATTCGCACTCTAACGCATCCTCTGTGGAACAACTCTATGGGAATACTAAGACTTTCTGGGAGCGACATGATTGGATCGATGGCCTCTTGGTGGCAAGGATGGCCAATTTAAGCCAGAGCTATTCCTCATCCTCGCTTTACGCAGATCCGCTCCTGCTGCAAGCCCATGTCTCTCTTCAGACGGGAGTCCTTTACATGTACAAAGTCACAGAGCCTCTTATGATGCAAGAGGATTCCACTTTTCAGGTCCTCGAGTACCAGAAGCGGGCGGCTGCGGCTGCACACGAGATTGCCCTTGTCGCTAGGGATTATGCTCAGCTGGGCTTCTTCAAGGTTAATCAAAGCTCCCCAGGGCGTGGATTCATGTACCGAGTACCAGAAGATCCTTGCTGACATATCAAATGTTCCAGTCATGCATTCTCATGCCGATAGCAATTCACACGGCAGCCGAATATTTATCCTTACAGCAACACTCAAATGTTTTCCTTCCTACCACGGACGAGGAACAGAACCAGGAGCAAGAAACAATAAAATCAGATCTCGCCAGCTGTGTGGAGGCCTTGGAGAGAGTGTCTGATGTGAACCACCTCGCGGCACACTACTCGAACATGTTGAGCAGGAATGATGATATGATGGATTCTGACAGCAAGAGTACCAATTCAATGTGAAGTTTCAGAAGAGATCTTAGACATTTACATGAGAGGAAGCAATTCAAGGTGTTAGATGTAAGCTAGATACAAGAGTTTCTCTCGGTCTGGTCGCTTCATTTACGTTTCAGGAGGGATCTTTGAGTCGCAGGTAGATTGAACAATATTTCAAGGCATTTTGATACTGTACTTGAACTAAAGAACGAAGCAAAAACAGAACTAATGCCCTGAAGCACCTTCAAGCCTGATTCATTCTGTTCTTTGCCTTCCGTCAAGAGCTAGTGTGTTTTGTGCGAGTGATATTCTCTTAGTTAATTACCAGAATCTCTGCGTACTTGGTAGCCTTTGAAATTCAACACTTCGCACTGATGAAAAATATACGCAAATCTTTCCTTAGTAACGTAATCTCATGTTTTCCAACTTCTTCCTCTTTTTTTCAAAAAAAGGAAAAAAGAAACCAAAAAAAAAAAAATACAAAATCAAAATTGAACTTCCCATCTGGCTCTAGAGCATTGCTACAAGACTCTCCAAAGTTTACAATATCATGAATGAATGACGTCTATATAATGCAGTACGGTACTCAAGCCTTCTTATCTTTTAAAGTGATTTATCCAAAGAAGAAAAGAGAGAAAAAGATAGGACAAGAAGAAAAGAAATTCCTGGCACATCACTGTCTAAAGTACTCAATAAGTACTTGTCAATGAGCTACATCCTTATTACTCCCTCAAAAACCCATTCCTCTTCCAACTCTCGACATACTTGACCACTAGCTCGCGACTCACCGACCTTACATTCCGTAGCGTCTCCGAGTGCCCCTGTGCATGAACCGTGTCCAAGACAAGATCACCACACGACATCCTGATAAAGTGTTGTCCAAGGAAATCTACCAGGCCCACCGCGGGATTCTCCTCAGCCGAACCATGATAGTTCCGGACCCGCTCCAACCATTCCAGAAATGGCACAATATTGGTGGCCTGGGGAACATCGAGCAGCTCAGCCAAGAGCCGGACCATGTCCCGCCAGGGTTGACGCGTAGGGTTCTCGATGTGGTAGACGGGGTGTGCCTTATTGGGACCGAGGAGCAGGTCCCCCAGGGTGGCGGCCACATCATCAACTGGACACCAGGAGAGAGTCTAAATGGAAAGCGAATATACTTGTTAGCAATAAAATAATATTATAATCATCATAAAAAAAAGAGAATGGACGGGGAAAAGGATGAACTGTACCCCTTTGAAATCTGGCAGAGCACGCACGGTTTGCGAAGATTTGATCAAGAAAGCGAGGTGCTCCACGGGGTTCCAATATCCACTTGAGGTTGAACCTGCGATCTGGCCGATGCGTACCACCATAGGTCTAGTGAATGTGTCTGGGAATCGGTGCAGTGTCTGGTCCACCATCCTCTCACACACGAGCTTGGCGTCGCCGTAGCCGTTGGGCAGCACCGATTCAACACCGACTCTGTCCTCAGGCGCCCGAGCGCGGCCTGACCACAACGGATAGTAGCCTGTTGTTGCAACTGTGCCAATCCAACTCAGAGGTCAGCTTTGTTCCTCACGTTTGATCCCTTTGTGTGTGGGAGACCGATGAGAAGAGAGGAAAAAAAGAAGAAGGAAAGAAAAAAAAAACGTACTCGACGACACAAACAAGAAGCCAACTTTGTCCATCTCCGAAGATCCAATCCCAGACTGCCTCCTCTTCCGCGCCCCACACTCGGCCGCCAGATCCAGAAGATTGCGCATGGTCCTAAACTGAGGTTCAAAAGCTTCCACAGCACGCGACAGGCTCATGGGCCACGCATTATGCACAACATGGGTCACGGTAGCGGCGAGCTCAGCATACGCGTGCTCGCCCACGCCCAGCCAGGCTTTGCTCGTGTCGCCCGCCAGCACCTTGATTTTGGCCAACTCCGTGCCCGACAGCCGCACGCCTCGTGACGACAGCGCCGCCAGCTGCCGTGGCTGCGACTCAGTGCTGACGCTGCGACGGTTGAGGCACACGACCTGTTGTATGTTGGGCAGCCGCGCAAAGTGTTCTACCAGGTGGGAGCCGAGACTTCCCGTGGCGCCCGTGATCAGCACACAGTCGCCACCGCTGCCACTCTGTTGTTGCTGTTCTGTGGACGGCGGTACAGGGACGGCGAATCCGGCCGTATGCTTGGCGACGAAGGCGTCTACTGCTGTTTGGCGCGCGGCCTGGTCAGCTGGGAGGCTCGCAGCAGCAACAGGATGAAAAAGAGGAGAAAGGAGGGAGGGTGGAGGAGGGCTCTGTACCCGATGGCCATTGTTGATGATTTGTTGGTGGTGGTCGTGGTTTGGAGTTGAGGCTGTGGCGATGATGATGCGCTGGATTTTTGCTTCCGGCTGCACGCCGTCTGTCCAATCGACATGGCCATAGCCGACAGACCGCATGGTGCGGTCCCAAACCTCTGGCGACTGGAGGGCATGGCGGCGGCCGTCGTTGAACAGCCACCAGCCTTCGATGAGGCCGAAGACGAGGTCGATCCAGGGGATGGTCTGGGTCATCTCTAGCATCATCAGCACGCCGTCTGGCCGCAGTAACTTGTGGATATTCTTAGTGGACTCGGCCAGGCTGTGCGTGGCGTGCACGCAGTTGGTGGCCAGGACGATGTGCTTGCTGCCGAGGAGATCTGCCGAAGGATTCTCAATATCCAGGACCTGAAAGTTCATGAATTTCTTCCCCTTAAATCTCTTGCGCGCTGCAGCCACCAGAGAGGGCGATAGGTCCGTTACTGTGTACCTGAAAGGCACACCGAGACCCTCTAAGACGGGAATGAGATTGGCCGTGGTGCCTCCCGTGCCTGCGCCCATCTCGAGAATCTCAATGGGTCCATGATCCCCCCGCTGCTGCTGGCTTGGGAGGCGGAGAAAAAATTCCCGCAGTAGATGCTCCATCTGTCGGATCCAGGCCACGTTGATGGGCGATTTGCCGTACATCCCGGAGACGATCTCACGCCCCTCCGCCGAGGCGAACACGAGCTGCAGCCCGTCGGCCTTTCCGACCAGGCACTCTGCAAGCTTACGACCCGTCAGATATGTCAACCTGTGGTCGTATACGTGGATGGGGTTGTCTTGGATCAACTCCTCGAGGAGCACGGCGGCTGCTTTTTGAGGAGGTGGTCTGCTGGTCCGGATTATCTTGAGCCCGTCATTGCTGCTCTTCTTCAGCTCAATTAGGCCGCTCGTCTGGAGGAGGTCGTAGATGAATTCGACGAACTGTTCGTGGCGGGGCAGGTACTCGATCTTCTCGAGCACCTGGCCTGGATTTGCGTCTCGCAGCGGACAGCCTAATTGCTCGAAGGCATCGAGGATGTGTACGACGCATAGTTCGTCTGACTTAGGCAGGATCTGGTCCACGTAGCCAGAGAATCCGCTCTCTTGGATGAAGCGGTCTGTGGCACTCTTGGTTTCCTCGAAGGCGTCGAGGAGGACAGATATCGGAATGGAGATGTCCTCCTCTGTGTCGGTCGTGTGGAGACCATTCACGCCTTCATTGGCATAGCCGTTGACTGATACTCCTCCATTGGTGTGGCCATTGGCGCGGAGACTGTTTTTGTCACCATTGATATGTGATGCCTCGTCGTCTTCATCAGTGTCATCTTCCTCCTCGGCAGGCACATCGCCTACCCCCGTGGCCTTATTGATACAGGTGATCAGGCTCTGGAAGTCAGTGACCTCCAGCAGGTCAGACATGTCGAGGCTGCACTTGAAAAGGTTCTGCACTTCTGTCGCCAGCTCCATACCCATGAGGGAATCGATGCCCAGGTCGACAAGTTTCGAGTTGAGCTGCACCTCCTCAGGTTCTAAGCCTGAGAGGTTGCAGACCAGGTCTCGTACCTGGTCCGTGATATCTGGACGTGTCGCCGACTTCGTCTTTCGAAGTTTCTTGTCCTCTTTATTTGGCTTGGAATAGCCGTTGAGAATGGCCTCTGGAGGATCACCATGGCCATTTGCCTTGGGCGCTTTCAGAGACCGAGGAGACGACACCGCAGCGCGAGATGAGGAGGGCGCCACAACCTTTCCGCCAGAAAGTCGAGTCAGGAGTTTGCTCATACTACCTCGTGCAACACGCATGTAGTGAATCCCCAGGATCACCTCGGCCAGCTGACCCGTCTCATGGTCAAACACAAATACATCACTGATACATTCTGCGTCCGAAGGCCGTGAGTGGCACGCAAGGACATCCCACACAGCCACAGGGCGCACTTCGTTATCGTCATCCAGCCTAGGCGATCTGATCCAACCATCGATCCGGTCCGAGATGAACATCATGTCCTCGTCAGCAGCAGAACTATCGGCCATGCTGTTGAGATAGATGCCAGCAACCTGGCAGAACCCATCGGCGAGGCCGAGGTCGAGCCACTTGTCGGTGCTGTGGGTCTGTTTGACTCGCCCTGCGGACTCGGTTCCGCGGCATGCCAGCCTCTGCAGGCCTCTGTATGTCTGGTGCTTGTACTGGACGATGGACGAGAAGGCCCTGTAGATGTTCCGGCTTCCCACGATGGCGCCCTCGGCCGCGCTTCCGTCGAGGAGCGCAAGACTTCGCTCGTGCTGGACGAGGCGCTGGTACCGCAGCATCTCTTGCTGCAATTCCTGTGCAGGCTTGAACTCAATGCAGCCAGACACGAAGAGCGTGGTGGGATTGGACGAGCCAGATCTGCTGCTGCTGTTATTACTCTCGCCAACAATCTTCCAAGTCCAGGTGTTGAGATCTGCCCGTTCCCTCTCTGCATCCAGCCAGTATGATTGTGAGGAATCCATCACCATGGGCGAGTGGCTCACTATGCCCTGCAGCCGCGGCTTGGTCCGCTCGCACTTGGGGTCGCCCGTCAGGCTGGCCAGGGCATCGATGGCGATGACGAGTTGGTACGTGCTGGGGCAAATGGGCGCAGCCTCGGCAATCACATGCGCTGAGACGTATTTTTCGTACTCGGCCGTGTTTGTGTTGACGCGGAATCGTGCTCTGCGTTCTTTGCTGTCCTGGTATCCCATGAAGGTCCAGACGCCGTTGGGGATGCTGCCGGATGGTGAATTCTGGGTCGCACCAGCAGGTGGAGAAATAGAATCCTGGAGGATTCCTTTGACTGGCTTTTTGAGGTCCATCCAGTGTCTGGCCTTTTCGAACTGGTATGGAGGTAAAAGGTGGATAGGATACTCGGCAGACTGGGAGGCGTGATGAGCCCAAAATGACACGGCCAGGCCGGCCTGCCAGAGGTTTGTGGTGGTCTCGGCTAGGTACTTGAACGAATTATTGCTCGTAATATTGACGGCCTGGAAGAGTGAAGACGAAGATGAAGACTTGGGTGATCCGAGAGCCCGACTAGCCATCATAGTAATGGTTGAGTTGGACCCGGCCTCGAGCCAGATACAGCCCTCTGGATATTTCTGCGCCAGTCTGTCGACGGCGTAGTGGAAATACACCGGGTTCCTCATATGTGCCGACACAAAGTCCACGGTCAGAGTAGATATTGCCTCATCATCGGGGACAGCTCTCTCCAGCGGGATCACTGGGTTTCGGAGGATGAGCTTGCGGCCCAATTTCTTGAGCGCAGGCACAATATTGTCCACCAGCGTCGAGTGGAAAGCATGTGACACGTCCAACCTTTTCGTCTTGATGGAGGCGGTCGAGTCATACATGTTATTCCTTTGCGCAACGATCTCCAAGACCGTGTCGATGGCCGCAGCTGAGCCTGCCAGGGTGAAACTCCGGGGCCCGTTGAAGCACGCAATCGTGGCAGCAGCCTCTCCTGGGTTTTTATCGCTCGCCTCTGCTAATAGGCGCTGGAGGTCCTCAAGATCAGCCTCGATAGCCATCATAGCCCCTCTCTCGGCAGGCCACTGGTCCTGAATAATGCTCGCTCTACCGGCCACGAGATTCACAGCATCCTTAAGAGAGAGGATTCCCGAGACACACATAGCGGTCAGCTCACCAAAGCTATGTCCGACTACGGCAGAGACCTTGACACCACAGTCAATCCAGGTTCGGGCGCAGGAATACTGCAGGGCCAAGAGGGCTGTCTGAAGGCCGACCGTGTCGTGGACGGGCGTCTTTTGGAAAATAGTTGGGTAAATACTGTCGAGCCCGAGAGATACGCAGACGTCATTCACCTCGTCGAGATGCTTGCGCAGAATCTTGATGGAGTCGTATATATCACGGTCCAGGCCGACAAAGGTGGAAATCTGGCCACCAAAACAGAGGATAACGGGCCGCGAGTCCTGGCGTCGTGGAGTAGGGACCAGTGTCTTATCGTTCCCCGTGACGAAGCCCGTCAGTGTCGCTTTCAGATCCTCTAGGGAGTTGCTGCTGAAGATAAGGGAATGGGGCAGAGTTCGGTTCGATTGCCGAGACACCTGAAAGGACAAGTCTGCCAGGGTGGGCGAAAGGTTATGGGCTGCTCCCTCTTGTGAGGCCAGATATTGCAAGAGTCGTATGGCGTACGCTTGGAGGCTACGGTGGTCAAGACCAGTGAGCCGGAATGGGTATCTGGCATTCTTGAGCTCAGGCCTGGCCATGATCCTGTTCATGGACTCTCCTCGTATTGTTGGGCCCTGTGTGATGACCAGTGAGGCATTAGACCCGGAAGCGCCGTAATTGTTGATCAATGCTGCTCGATAGTCGACGTCCCAAGGCCTCACGATAGTGGGGATTTCAATGTTGTCTGCTGGAGTGGCGTGTATGCTAGGGTTGATGGTCTTGAAGGAGGCCTGTGGGGGAATGGCCCCCTTGGTGAGCATGAGCAGCACCTTGAGCAATGCCACAATGCCAGACGCCGACTCGGAATGGCCTAAAAGGCCCTTGACAGAGCTCAGAGACAGCGCGCTGCCTCCTGTGCGGCTGGAACCACCAAATACACGCCGTACGCTGTCGTACTCGGCTGGGTCGCCTACTGGTGTGCCGGTTCCATGCGCCTCGACAACAGACACTTGTCTGGGCTCAAGTCCAGCACGACGAACCACGTCACGGAACAGCCCAGAAAGTGAGGGTGCGTTGGGTACTGTGATGGCGGTACAATTCTCGTTCTGGTACACGCCAGATGATGCGACGATACCAAGAATCTGATTCCCGTCTGCGATCGCTGTCGAGAGCCTCTTGAGGTAGACAGCCCCGACTGCTTCCGCTCGACAGTATCCATCCGCGTCGATATCAAAGGGCTTGCACTGGCCCGTTGTACTCAAAAAGGACGCGCCCGCAAGGTTTTGGAACCATTCCGGGCTTGTCATGACATTCACCCCGCCTGCCAGCGCGCCTGAGCACTCGCCAGACAAGATCGCCCTGCAGGCTGTATGGATAGCGACGGCTGAGGAAGAACAAGCCGTATCTATGGTCAGACCCGGCCCTGTCCAGCCAAAATAGTGACTGATTTTCCCGGCTGCAAAGGACTTCAGATTTCCCGTGGCTGCAAATGCACCCGCTGGATGGCATGCGATGTTGTTTTCATAGTCCACCAGACCAACGCCGACATAACAGCCAATGTGCTTATCCTCATTAGGATTGTTGAAGTACCCAGACTGCTCTATGGCCTGGTAGGCGGCGTGCAGGATCAAGCGGTGCTGTGGGTCTGTCGAGGCCATCTCGCGCGGGCTTTTCTTAAAGAACTTGTGGTCGAACGTGTCGTAGTCGTCGAGGAAGTTCCCGTACCATTTGCGCTGCGGGTCTGTTTCACGCCATGCCGTCTCGAAGAAGAAGCGGTCGGAAGGGGCCTCTTTGTGCTGTGACTTGCCGGCGCACAGAATATCCCAAAACCCGTCGAGATCGGGAGCGCCTGGAAGCAGACAGGACATACCAACCACCGCGACAGCATCACCCGAATCCACTTCCCCTCCTCCTAACCACAGAGAGTTGGAAAGCCGCTCCTCCTCCTCGACCGACAGCTCGTCCAGACTGGTGATCTGCACCAGCCGCGCTCCCAGCTTGCGCGATAGCCAACCCGGCACGCAGCGCTCCAGACCAAAAGACACAGCAAGCCTGGGTGTCTGCTGCTGCTTCTGTAGCTCCTTGAAGGTGTGTTGCCAGTTAGCCTGCTCCGTCAGCATGGAGCGTACCACTTTCTGGTGGAGAGAACCCGATCTTGCGTTTGTTTTCGTTGTGACAGAATAATTGCTGCCTCCTGAGTCGAGCCGCGTGGGCAGCACCAGCTCGGCGGTGTCCGGGAACTGGAAGGCCCTGTGGCCGTCGGCGAAGCGGATGAGAGACTCGGCTAGGTTGGTGTTTCTTGCGTTGTGGAAGCTGCCTCGTAGGCTCAGACTGGTGGTGCTCAGACCCGCGCTTTTTAGGCGTTCCTGGAGGGATGATGCGTCTGTCCCGTGGCAGGTTATTGTGGCCCGTCGCTCGTCCGACAGGACAGAAGTGTACGCCTGGAAAAGAAACTTCATGTTAGTCTTATGCAATCTAAGTTGTTTGGATTTGATGACCATTTCTTCATCTTACCTCGGGATATTCTGGCAACACTGTCTCGAGTACACCGTCCAGATCGGCCGAAGCCCACGCCGCCGAGAAAACACCCCATTTTGCCTGTCCTTGACTATCAAAATCTTGAGCGTCGACAAGGGCACCGATCACCATGGCCAGGCGCACAGCCACCGCGCCGAACCTCTGAAGCTGAGCATCATTCGCAGCGCTCGACACGGCAGCCGCGCTCAGGATGCCAGTACACAAGCCCAGGGTCTCGCTGCGACGATATTGGCTCGGAGAAGGAGCAGCAGCCCCAACCCGTTCCTTGAAGGTCCAATACTGTGCCAGGTGCGTGATAACAACCAGCGGCGTCAAGATAATGTTGGGCAGAGGGAAGGCTTGCGCTCCCTCTGGGAACTCGCCTGTTCGCAACCACTCGTTGAAGCCGTCCAGGAGTTCTCCGCCGGCATAGCCCTGCAGCTCGGGAACAGACTCTGTGACAATGTCCCACTGGTGTCGGAGGTCGGCGAGAACGTCGGAAACCCAGTGTAGGGCAGGGCGGGCGAGGATTGCAGATCGGAGCTGGTCTGCTGTCTCTCGGGTGAAGTCCAGAGTTTGTGATCCGAAGATCAAGACCGCGTCTGTATTCATCCTCTCGCGTTGAGGCGACGTAGTGACCATGGCTTATTGGGGACGTGGAATGAATGGGAAGCACCCTCGTATGTCTTACAAGATACGAGTTGTTCACTATTGGGTACCGTAATGAGGACAGATGATTCAATGCCTAGAGTTATAGTATAAAAAGTCTGTCTATTCGCAGCGGTTGCTTGATACCCGGCTTTGTTCATCTAATTACATCTATTACTTCGAGTCTGCGGACTCCAGTGCACCATGATCGTGGGTCCACATAAAGCTTCTAACAGCATTTGGTCATCCATCACTCACAAGAGTCATAACGGCCTGTGAGTTTCACTCCTGAACTATAACTGAAAGGCCGACGCTTACTTTCCCTTGCAGTGGCTCAGGCGGAGTACAACTGTTGAACGGAGTTTTCCAGCCACAAAACTGTTGGCCAATGTTGCACTGTTTTCCCTGTGCGGTATCTTTAGGCAAACAATTGTCGGTACTGTGAAGGGCATTCAGATACTCAATTCTCCAGACCTGATGAGACTCAGCCCGCGACATGAGAGTGACTGCGCACTCATACTTCAAGCGAGCTTAGCGGATCTGAATACTTCTGTTCGGACAACCAGATCCACAATATGCGCCGGACAATCACTACAGTACTAGCTTGGAGAGAACCTCCCACGCCATCATCTATTATTTCTGCGTCCGAGCTCCGAAGGACAGCCTTGATTATGAAAAAGGCAGGGACAGCCCCTAAGGCTGACTTGACTGTATGACTGGCTCTCCATGTCAGCAGGAACCTGTAAATTCTAGATGTTTGCAGGTGAGACTCCGATGGCTTATGGCCAGACCATGAGGCTGCGTTCAGTAATTATCCAAACAGTTCGCACATGATGCTAGTCGCTGACATGAGGGCTACCAGCTTCCTGCAAGCTCGGCAAAACAATAACTCCCCGACATATCTCTACATGCATCACCATCCCATTCCATCAACCAGGCCCCCAGTCATTTCAATTGTTATTCATTTCTTATCTATCGCAGCATGTTGTGATAATATGGAAAATCTCGGGGCGGATGTCACTAGTGAGGCCGTATTACTCCGACTGATACGTAGCTTCGTGCTTACTGGGCTTGGTGCCAGCCTTGCGTCTCTTTGCTTATCAACATGATTTGATCACTATCTACATTTCATACCGTGAAACTAGTTGTAGGATCTCGGTGACGAAGTGGACAAACAGTCACGAAGGTCATCCCACGCTCCGATTCGTGGGTTGGTACAGATTTGTGTTGATAGATGGGCTCCCTTCATGTTTGATTTCTGACAGGTAGAACTCTTGACATGGGCTCTAATTCACACTGTGATAATGATCTCTTGTTTTCTTCTTCTAATAGGAAAAATCAGGGCTTAGTCGGGGATGGTGCAACCATAAAATGATGTTGATGTGGTCGCTAAGACCAAGGCTACCAAAATAGTGCCTTGGCGCCTCGTCTAAGTCGGCCGCAGCCTTATGGCACTAGATAACAGATTCTCTCTTCTCAAAGTGGCGGGAAGCCGGGTTGCCTTTCGCACATGTATTCTTCATTACTCAAGCTTGCACCAAAGAAGATTGAACAACACTTTTATCTCTGTTCTTGTAGAAAGTGCATTCACCGACATCATGACGGTCTCGAGTGACTCGGAACAACTTCGCCTCCCACGCATCCTCTGCCTGCACGGCGGCGGTTCAAACGCCCGCGTCTTCCGCGCACAATGCCGGTCCATCACAGCCATTCTGGGAACACACTTCCGCTTTGTCTTTGTCGATGCACCATTCCTTTCACAAGCTGGCCCTTGCGTCCTGTCAGTCTATAACGGCTGGGGCCCTTTCCGTCGCTGGTTGCGATGGACCGATGACCATCCCGAGATGGACGCGGCAGCCGCCACTGCGGCCATAGAAAAATCCATGCAGTTGGCTATGGAGCAGGATGACACCCTCGGGGCCACCGGCGAGTGGGTTGCGCTGCTTGGCTTCAGCCAGGGAGCCAAGATGGTTGCATCGATGCTATACCGGCAGCAAGTACGCATGATGAGGAAGAAAAAGGGACTCGAGATCTCACTGGCACTGGGCACGAGCGCTATGCACTTTCGCTTTGGGGTACTAGTGGCTGGAAGAGGACCCCTTGTTGCGATGGATCCTGAACTCATCAGCCGCTCCAGTCTTCCTGATACGGCGGCTCTGAGCGGCGTGGACAGTGGTTATAGCGATGTCAACGAAGAAGGGGACCATACATTATACATTCCGACCCTACATGTACATGGCTTGCAGGATCCCGGCATCGACTATCATCGGAGATTGTATGAGAGATACTGTGACGGGGGTACCACGAGGCTGGTGGAGTGGGATGGAGATCACCGTGTGCCGATCAAGACATGCGACGTGATTCCCCTTGTCGGCGAGATCATGAGTCTTGCTCGGCAGACTGGGGTATTGAGTTCATGGGACTATCTGGAAGTAGACGAAAAGTTTCTTTGAGTAATAGAACATTTATTATTTAATGAGGAAGGACCTAGACTTAGATGGAAGCAGTCCAATGAATCAAGAAGCACTTTGTTGACTTTAGGCTCGAAGCTAAGTGATTAAATCAAGCAGACTTTAGCTTTATGATGATATATTGAGGTGATGCATAATATAAGAACACTCGCTTTCCGAAGATATCGATATCACATCCAACCTTTTGAATTCTTTCCCCCCTCTTCTTTGTTGATATAACCTAACATAGGTTCCAATACTTCAATCTTGGTCAATCAGCTCGGCATACGTATTCCAATCAGCATCTTGCTTAATATCCGCCAAGTCCTGATCATTCAAACACACAAGAAAGTCCGTAAACCCATCCAATGTTTTTGGAAGCATCATAGCAGTCGTAGCTCGAGGGATGAACTTGGGCCTGCGCAACAACGATATCTTGCTCAGCTTGCCAAATGACACATTGTAGAGATCAGATTGCGCGATGGAGGTGAAGGCCACGTCATTCAACGTCATTTCGCCCCCGTACATAATGGTCGTCTTGTCAGGCGTGTTGGCCAGGCGAGTCACAAAGCTTCGCACAGCGTGCTCGTTGATGTCCTCCGCGAGGTGCTTCCGCATGAGGCTGGCCAGCGTGGCCAGTGGTTGCTCCGCGATTTCGGCAAATGTTTGCCTCGAGAAAGTATTGTAGACCATGTGTCCCATGTACTCTACCGGTACGCCCATTGTGCTGCGAACATCAACAGCACGCACGAACTTGGAGGCGGTGGTGGCGGATTCGGGAGAGCGTGCGAGTCGCAGAGCCACCAACCGCTTCCAGAAGAAGGCCGTCAGAGTATCATTCGAGGACACGAATGTGACGGGTGGAACGAACTTGGTTGTGTCGCTGGCTGTGTTCTTAAGGACGGATAAGCTCTTGGCTGAGAAGCGGAATTGGCACCAGCGGCCGAACGGCGCTGGCACAGCCGGAATGGCAATGTTGAGCAGCGATGGTCGATCATAGCGAGTCAAATCGACAGACTGCTCATCGGGGCTGAGAAGGCGGACCATGTTGCGACGGTCACGGTTTCCTTGCTCAATCTCCAGCTGCGTGAATTCCTCGCCGTTCAAAGCCTTGGACAGTAGCTTCAAGAACTGGAGTATGCCGCTGCCGGGCATGACATTGTGCTGAGCAGCAACATCAAGAAGGAGACCACCGCGAATGAAGTTTGCTTGAAGCGCTAGAACAGCCGCAGGATCATCATCGGTCTCCTGGTAGCTCTGAGGAAAGGACACGCACGGCGTCAGCACGTCCGGATCGAACGCGTCGATGGGGCCTTTGGCGGCCACGATCTCATCAAATGACGCGCAGTCGTTCGAGCAATCTTTGACACGTAGGATGCTGCTTGGCTCTTCCCAGCGTGGGCAGTGCTCAATCTTGAACAGCCCCGAGTTTCCAGGCCCGCTGCCCTCATTGATAACCTTGCCTGTCATCCATGGGAATGTCTTCGTCACTTTCAGAACTGCCAAGTTCAGGTCTTGAGCAACTGAGCCCGGAGTCACACCATCCGGTAACTTAAAACAGAGTAGAAAATGTGTATAGCTCTTTAGAAGGCGAAGCTGCCCGAAAATGTCTTGGTAGCGAGAGAAGTCTGCGTAATCGGCCATGGTGAGGAGGATGTGCTTGGGGGTTCGACAGTGAGGAGAAACAGGTGCAGTGATCATCAGGAAATTCTCACATTGTACGATCATTGTTGATCTATATGTAAGTATATTGCTCTCAACCTGAAGCCAAAAGCTTTGATAAGCGGTAGGGTTAGGCCGTCGAAGCCGAATATCAGCCAGCATCCCGGAGCACAGATACTCCGAAGTTAGGAACAGAAGATCCAGACGGACCATTGGAGTGAGATTGCCGATCTAGACACAGATATTAATGCGGACATTTCTTAGTCCCACTCATAGTCAGTTCGCATCAAGTTATAGTCTGTTCAATACCGTACTTTTTTTTTTTTTTTTTTTTTTTTTTTTTTTTTTTTTTTTTTTTTTTTTTTTTTTTTTTTTTTTTTTTTCCCTTTTTTTTTTTTTTTTTTTTTTTTTTTTTTTTGAAAAGTGACTGACCTCTTTAATTGATGATTTACACGTGCAGCGTACAACGGCGGCGTGAACGACAAGCGTGAGATCAAATTGCATAACACAATTCTTCATCGATCACCTTATTATCCACCCAGAAGAAGATGCCCGGTGTAGTTCAAACAGATGAACCTCTCGAGGTCGCCATTGTTGGTGGTGGCATCATTGGCCTAGCCTTGGCAGCCGGTCTGGTGTATCGCAACGTTCGGGTCAAGGTCTATGAAAAGACATCGTCTTTCCGCCCGATTGGGGCCGGGATCGGCTTTACAGTGAGTCTCTTTTTTCGAAGATCTTCCAAATTACGATTAAAAGCGACATATCAGTTAACAGACAACGACAGCCCAGTAAGTCTTTTCTTCGTCCTGGCAGCGTCCAGGAGGTGGAACACTGAGAACTAACATCATGCAAAGATACCAAGGAAGCCCTTGCTCTCTTGCATCCTGGAGCTCTTGAGGCCGAAAGGAAGGTTGCCACTGCAAACGGCGACCCGAACGACCCAAACGACTGGCTAAAATACGTGGATGCTTACAACCACGAAGGCGACGAAAGTGATGAGGAGCCTCTCCGCTTTCAACTCTACACAGGCTACCGAGGATTCGAAGGATGTGTTCGTGCACATTTCCTGAAAGAACTACTCAAGTTGATCCCTGAAGATGTGATCGTGTTCAGCAAGAACATAGACACTGTTGTGGACCAGGGAGACAACAAGAAGACGATACTTAGGTTCAAGGACGGGACCACTTCCGAAGCAGATGTCGGTATGTTGTTGCCATTTCTACTAGCAGGACTAATTTGCTGCTATGTGCTAAGAGGTCATAGTTGTCGGCTGCGATGGCATCAAGTCACGCATCCGAAAGCTGATGCTGGGCAACCATCCCGCAGCTGAGCCGTCATACAACCATCAGTATGCTGTCCGGTGCGCCTTGCCGATGGACTTGGCAGAAGAGGCGTTGGGGGAATATAAGGCGCACAACCGGCACATGCATATGGGCCAGAATAGCTACATTGGCAGCGTCCCCATCGGTCTCGGCAAGATGATCAACGTCGTAGCCTTCGTGCTGGATCCAGGCGAGTGGCCAGACAGGGACAGCCTCACGGCGCCCGCTGACGCCGACACGATCATCAAAGCCTTCCAGCACCACCGTGCTCCAATTCGCCGCCTGATTCAGAAAGTGGTCGAGTATACAGGAGATACTGGACTCGTCAAGTGGGGCATCTTCGACAGCGTGGACAATCCGTCTCCCACTTTTTCCAAGGGCCGGATTGCAATCGCCGGAGACGCCGCGCACGCCATGAGTCCCCATCACGGTGCCGGAGCTGGCACTGGCATTGAGGACTGCCTCGTGCTTGCAGACTTGTTGGCTGATGTGGATAAGGGCGTGGGTGTGGGTGGCATGGGCGCTGATAGGGGAGCAGCGGTCCGAGCAGCTCTTCAGGCCTATACGAACATTCGCATTGAGCGCGCTCACTTCATCTGTGACAGCAGTCGTGTGATCGGTCAGCTCCTTGAGTGGCGATATCCACCGACCATGACAGACTGGGACAAATGTCTGGCCGAGCTGAGATGGCGCTCGCACAAGATTTGGCACTACGATGAAGGCCAGATGGTGAAGGACGCACAAGCCGAGTATAAGAAGTTGCTAAAGGCCGGACAGCGGGACTAAGGCATTCTTTGCTCGAAACGATTGGATACCTTCGAGCGCAGCTGTATATAGTTGCCCGTCAAGCAAACATACCAGTACAATCATTCTCTTCGTGATTGTAGTATCTTGAATAATTGCTCCTTGCTGCAAATCCATTGTTTTGATTTGTCGAAATTAGTGTTGGGTTGAAGCAGGAGCACAGTTTCAGAGGTATACAATCCGGCACGTAAACAGGATGAAGATGGATCAGAGCCAGCCAGTCATCACCCGAGTACCTTCTTTCATGCTCCTGCAGAATGTGACCGTTTTGTTCGAGCCTGCTCATATTTCAACTGCTGATGATCGTAGGCCGTGTGGTTCTATCACCAAGAAAAATATCTAGTCCAGTTGAAGTGAAGTGAAGTGGTTCTCTAGGATATTTATAGAGCAGGCATAGTCAACCAACCATAGTACAAGAGTGTGCGCTCTCGGAACCAATGATGAAGTGAGGAGAGTCGGCATTTATCACTGCTGAAATTGACAAGGATCACGTATAAATTCTCAGCTGACACTACGTATGTTTTGTGTCTTCCAATAAGTCCTTCAACTACCGCCAATATGACTCCCAATCACATTTACCCCTGCTCACAGATCTGCGACAATGTCGGGCAGCAACGTAGCCGTGTAGTTCCACAACTGGCTCGAGCCAGGCAGAAATTGAGCCCCAGTATACCATGTGTTGCGATATCCCTGGAGGTCATACATCTTACCCCAGTAACCGTCCTTGATGGCCTCTGATGTTAGGCTTGGGCGGAAGGGCGAGTGGCTGTTGAAAGCAGCGAGTTCGATGTCCACAGTCTTCCCGGTGAGACCAGTGACAAATGTTTTGATGAGGTCCAAGGTCTCAGTCTTGGCGCCGCTGTCAGACAATACGTTGGTTGAGAAAGCCCTGTAAGTGTACAGGTTTTCCACCGCTGTAGGCGCAAAGCTGATGAGAGCTGGTGGCTGCGGTAGATAGTACTCTGCATCAGGATCTGCATTGTCGTATGCTGTTGCTGCAGGTAGCACTGCCTCTGAAAACCTCACGAGGCCTGTATAGTAGCCACTGACTTCAAAGTCTATGAAAACTTGCTCTTCCTTGGTGTCCGGAGCGAAAGAAGCCATGTTGCTTTTGGTTGTTGGAATTGTGATGAGCAGACGCGAGGCCTGGATCAGCTTTAGGCCCGTTGGTGTGGATACCACCAAATAGGTAGCCTTATCTGCTGTACTGCCACGTTTGGCTGCTATGACAGTCGATTCCAGAAGCACGCTCGATCCTAGCACGTCGAGAGCCGATTCATAAATCTTATCATTGCCGCCAACGATACGGTTGGTTGAACTTGAGGTCAGCTCAGCTAAACCAGCGTCCACCAAGACCCCGAAGGAAGGCGTGTTCAATATTGGTGCCCCCCAGATGGTGAAGAGCTCGTAGACAATGTCACCAAGGTCGTATTTGGTGATGAAGTCGTTCATTGACAGGTATAAATCCTTTGGGACAGGAGGAGGGACGTCGCTCGTGTATACCATCCAGGGGTACTTGTAGCATTGTTCGAGCCAGCCCGTGAGGTTCGTTCCCGGTGTAAAGTCCAATACCTTGGACGATGAGAAATCCGCATAGATGGTTGTGTTGTAAGCCGAAGCAGGAAAATCATCGGAAGGCGTCACGTTCAGGCGGCTAAAGAAGTCGAGCGTGTTGGCTTCATTTTGATATCGCTGAACGCCATAGTCGATCGCGATGCCGGTTCCAGGATCAACATATGTGTTGGTATGGCCTCCCAACAGGCCTAGCTTTTCCACAACGACGACGCTATGTCCCATATCAGACAGTGATATACCGGCATAAGTGCCTGTTGCGCCGCCTCCAATGATGGCCACGTCGACTTTGATAACATCTCCTGATGCATATGAGGACGGGTCGAAACTAGGCGCGGCGCAGGCAGTTGTTGCGAACACAAGCGCAAAACGAAGTGTGTTGAGTTGAGTCATTTTCTGTGATTGGTGCTGCCGAGATGGGACGATGTGACAAAAATTGTTGTCTACGAAGCTCAGAATTCACAGAAGTTTTCTTAGAACATCTCATCTTGTGAATATTTCGTATCTTTTAAATATTTGGAACTGGAATAATTATTTGCTATCTAGAAATGAGTCCGCACTGGCTTGGGGCAAAAATTGAGCCCGTTATCATTACCATAACCTGTGACCACCAATTCCATGACTCTCTTAACTCAGCAATCCAGCCATAACCACATATCCTATATCCAGGTGACGAACTCGGGGACGCCGAATCCTCTTCATTCGGTAGTGTAGAAACTGCGAAAGAAGCGTTGCGTAGTCCCAACACTATCGTGGGACCAAGGATTGGAGGTGCCTGTGCCTCATCCTGTGATCAGAGATTACGTTTCTTGCCCCTGTTCAATCATTCGTGTTGGATGCCACTAGGCATAGGAGGCAGTGATTAAAATGACCAAGACATGACCGGAAATTCTCTCAGCCTCGGCCACGTAAGCAGTTCAGTATGTTGTGGCAGGCAGAAGGTGGGTGAGCATATACCGTGATCCAATGTGATGAGCCATTCATAGCCGGGTCTCTCAGCCTCAGCCTCGGGAGTGTTGACTTAACAGGGGCGCGTGATAGGTAGGCGGCAATAGATACAATAACAAGCCTGAATAATCTCTGTTCATCTTCTGGAAGTAAGAAGGTGTACTGGCTGGAAAAATGCGTAGGGGGCCCGAAAAGGGCAAACCAGGTCAGAAGGAACGCGACATGAAGGAATTAACTTGACGCCACGAGGGTTTATAGATCCGCCAGGGTCTTCAATCCCACGTGAGAAAATCCAAGATGGGGGCCTGGGGCTGGAGATCATGCACATTTCGGACTTTAAGATCTTTCTACTCGGAGTAAATATTTCTCCTTTTAACCAGGAGAGTCCAAATGAAGGTGCACTTTGCCATATTGACTCCAGTGCAGGTGAAGTTTAGGCTGAGTCAAGCCAAGCTTGCAAATTCGTGTCAAAGCGTTTTATATGCGCTCCGAACAATCAGACCCGAACACTCTCACGCATTAGTTTTAAACGGGTTGGAAAACCATGACGTATTTAGGCTCCTATGAAGGAGAAGATGATATCCCTTGAGGCTAGCGTTCAATTTTTCTTTTTATTAAATTTCTTTTATTCAATATTTTCCTTGATAGACAAAGTAAGTACTTGAAGCACAGTTGATTTGGTAGAGATAGCTTGGGCGGTGTACGAACAATACATAACCATGAGGCATTAAGCATAGCTTCCGGATATAAATACTCTAGTAACCAAAGAACAGAGCGAAATGTCGAGGTGGAGAATAAGATTATATGTAAGTAAGAGGCGGCAAATAATGATCGTTCTCGGGCGATGACCCATAGCACGGTACGGAGTATGTGTTTTTGTGCTCGGGTATGGAAGGACACTTTACCTTTGCACCGATCTGTCTACCTTGCACATCTCTCTCTGCTAGAATTCGTACTATAATTTGTCAGAACGACAAACTACGTACCGTGGTAGCTACAATAAGTACTTAGTATGGAACAATGACCTTAGCTGTGACATTGCTGGACATGAGCCAGCCAAGGGCGGTCATCACAGCTTGAAAAGTTCATTGAAGAGTCCTGGCTTGTAATAATCTCTTTACATTCTAAGTCATTTTACTATTCTATCTGGACCTATTCGGTTTCATCCAATGATTTGACAGTCAGCTGCCCCTCTTGTCATCATCACTTAGCATTTAGCCATTCAGTGTCCCAAGAAGTTTGGATAACACGGGCGGAGGTCAGCCGAAACACGTACAAGGTCATGGCAATCATTGGTGAGGTGACAGGGCGGTTGCCCATCATAGCAGTTGTTATTGGCGGGGTTATCGCAACTTATGCTCTACTCAGTGTGCTTGCATCATATTGGAGGCTTCGCGATGTGCCGGGCCCGTTTTGGGCAAAGTTTACTGATGCCCAGAGGATGTCTTGGGTCTTTACAAAAAAGGCCGAAACCATTCATCTTGATCTCCACCAGAAGTATGGCGAATTTCTTCGACTCGGGCCAAACATGATTTCGCTGAGTGATCCTGCGGCTATATCAGAGCTATATCCTATGCGACCTGGTTTCGTCAAGGCAAGTATAACCCCTTTAGCCATATCTGATGAAAACATAATGTTAATTCACAGGTCAGAGTCTCTTCTACCGAGGGATCATGCCCTACATTAAGGGCGGTGCTATGCCTGCTGTGTTTACAACTCAGGACGAGGCTATGCATAAGAAGCTTCGAACTCCGATTTCCAGCCTCTATTCTACTTCGCACCTTCTCACATTCGAGCCTTTTGTCGATGAGGTGACTGGGATTTTCTTTGAGAAATTGGACCGCCGATTTTCCAAGACTGGCGCTACGTTGGATATTGGACGCTGGCTTCAATTCTGGGCCTACGATCTGATGGGAACCATGACATTTTCAAAGCGCTACGGATTCCTAGAGTCTGGCGAAGATATCAATGGTCTCATGGCCGGGGCTTGGAGCTTTAATCTGAGTATTGGACCAGTGAGCCTGACAAAATAGCCCTTGAAAAATGAAGAAGACGACAAAAGAAGAAACTGATCTCCCGAATTAGATGACACAATGGCCCCTCGCGGACAGGATTCTTTACAAGAGTCCCCTGGCGGATGTGTTGAAGAACCAAGTCGCCGCACCAATTCTTCGTGTCGTGTCCCAGAACGTGGATGAGCGGACGAAGAATGATTTGGCTGTAGCCAAGAAAGACGGTATTGGCAAGGACGACTTCCTGTCTTATTTCATTCGCATACAGCAAGAAAACAAGGAACTACCAGACTGGTGAGTCGATCTGACATTATTCATACCATGTATTTTGCGGCATCTAACAAGACGGGCCTTACCTAGGGCATGTCGGACCTGGACCTATTCCAACGTCATCGCAGGATCAGACTCGGTCTCCGCCGTGCTGCGCGAGCTGGTCTATCAACTGCTCGCAAACCCCGGGAGCCTCAGCAAGCTGCTAGAGGAGCTCCACGCGGCAGATGCCTCCACCGGGCTGTCCAAGCCGTATCCCAAGTGGAATGAGGTCAAGGACCTGCCGTACCTCGATGCATGCTTCCACGAGGCATCCCGCCTGCACCCTCCCTTTTGCCTGCCATTTGAGCGCGTCGTTCCCAAGGGTGGCGTCTTTCTGCATGGCCGCTTTGTGCCAGAGGGCACCTGCGTTGGTATGAACCCTTACGTCGTCAACCGCCACAAGCCCACCTTTGGCGAGGACGTCGAGAGCTGGCGGCCTGAACGATTCATGGTTGATAGTGAGGCCGAGCGGAGGAAGCTCACTGACTGTATTATGACGGTACGTGGAATTCTTTCCTGATACAATATGTAAAACTTGCTTGGCTAACATGAATACTACTGCAGTTTGGTGCTGGTCGCCGGGTTTGTGCTGGTAGATTCATCGCCATCATGGAGATCAAAAAGATCGTGCCCGCTTTATTTCTGAACTACAAGGTGAGTTTACCTTTTCGTGTTCCTGGACAAGGAGTCTGTCACATCACATCCTAACATATAAGTAGATGGAGTTGCTAGATCCCGGCCAGTATTGGAAAGAAAGCTCCTACTTCTATAGACAGCATGGTATCTTGGGAAAGCTGAAGAGGCAAGAGATCTAGGCGTTTGGAGGCAAGTGATGTTGCAGGGGTAGACATGGATAAAACAATAGGGCCTAAGATGTCCTGTATAACCAGGTTCTTAGGTGGTTGTGGCATGACGAAATGGATCCCAATTCATACTGTAGGCCAAAGAATTTTTATGTTCGTTGCCATTCTTCTGCATCTGATTTTGTTACTAGGCCATGCTCCCATCCTCAAGTGACAAACAAAGAAACAGGACTCCAAGAGTTCACTACATTCCTAGGAGGTGAGAGGATAATTACTTTGTCAATAGCATTCTGTGTATTGGTCATGAAGCGCCCGGAACAGACGTAAAAGGACGGTGTCAAACGTATGTTACCACACGAGCACTATTGAATTTCCAGTTCAGAGCACCTATCAATGAGGTTGAAAATAATTGAAAATCTAGGCAACGAGATCATGACCACTCATAATTGTCAAAGCCAATCGGGCTGAAGTTCGTCGAGGCTCCGAGGTCGAGTTCAGGAGGTTCAGTGGCCTGTCTGAAGAACGTGGATGTTTCCAGATCAACTGGAACGCGGTCAGCAAGTTCAAGTAGCTTCGTTAGTCAGTAGTGAGAAATACGCACCACTGCTGGGATCTTCCGTATATGAAGAGATGTGTTCTGTGTCAAACCGAGACACAAAATCCTCACCAATTGCTACAGAGAGCGCATCATAGGGTAAGAAGTCCGGCACGAGCTGCTCCTCGCTACCACCAAAAATGGCGCCACGACCCTCCCCGGCTCTCGCTAATACAATACTGACCGTTTCCGCTGCCTTCTTCGCCTCACACGAGATAGCGCTCCTCCGCATCCAGATCATCCTTGACCTTCGCAGGGCTGCGAGAATCTCTTGTTCCTGTCCCAGCGTCTGTCGCCGATGCAGTAACGAGCATAGGATCATCGTGGCCGTCAGGAATTGGTGGTTCATGATCGACGTCACCCGCCACCGCATTGTGTGCAGCTGACCACCAGGACAGGTCTCCTTGTCTAGGATGTCTTGGAGTTCCAGAGATCCGAGAGAGGCATTGACGCAGACTTGGCGCGAGTAGGCGTATGGCTCGATTGATGTGCTATCTGGTGGGGATGATTCTGATTCCAAAAAGAGATAGCGCCGATGAAGCATGACCTGGCCCTTGTAGTAGAGATGACGGAGAAAAAGGCGGGACATGATGGTTTTGGGGGTGTCCATCACGCTGGCGGCCATGGATCTCATCCTGAGTGGTTGTGGAAGGCTCGCTTCTGCCTCGTTCAACCCTGCATCGACGCGCATGGCTTCTTTGTAATCATGTGGCTTGACGGCTGCCGTCATGGTGGATATGGTGCCCAGAACAGTCAACAGTCTTCGTCTTGCGATAAGCCCAAGCGTCGTGGTGATCTCGTTCTCTGATCGGCTCGCGGGCAGCTTTTTCATATCGCTATCCAGGTCGGCGTCGTTTAGATTGCGAGGCTCAGCCGTGTCGTATTGCTCATTGGTAATCATGCATGGCATCCCCATCTGACCCGAAATGAGGATGTCACCCAGCAACACTATAGACCACATCCTACGTCTCATTTCTCCCTGCAGCGGAGATATGTGCGGAAAGTGGCGCGGATCCCGGTGGTAGCCCATGCGTCGAGCGAGGCTGACTGAGAGACTGTGCAGGAACCAGGTGTCCTTGTAGGCGTCGGACCGCATGATGAATTCAATATAGACGTAGTTGTGCATCGTTTCTAGAACATAGGGGCCGGGGTTGGTGTATTCCCCTAGTACCAAACACTGTGCAACTCTCAAGCGATACAGGTCGATCTGATGTGTTCGCTGCTGGTGTGTCTCCATATCAGGGCTGGCATCAGATGAGTCCGAGGCCAGAAGAGCTAGGCACATCATGCTGAAGAGGAGGCCCAGCCAGATGACGGGCGTGCCCTCTGGGGCAGTCCAGAACATTTCATACTGAACTCTCTTTTGTCAGCCTCGTGATCAATCTGGCCGCGCTGATTATTAGTCCTTACCTCATGCAGGAAGGTTGGCCCGTGGGCAGCAGCTAATCAGGTCATCAATGCAGTGTCAGTTGGTTGTGCAGACATGCTGGGGCACAGAGTTCACAGACAAGAAGCTACCAATTCCAAGCGGCTGAAAAATCGCGAGATATACCTATCCATGACAGGCCTCGGTGGCAAAGAAGCCAGGATATCAGCCCGTGAGTTAGGCCTAGGAAAACCATATAAGAGCAATGCATGCTTCGCACCACTGCTATTCAAGACATCATTGGAAGCATCTTGATACCTTGCGGCTTCTGGTGGAGTAGTCATTAGCCTAATGTCTTCTTCACGGTCAAAGTGAGCCTTCAAGTCGGCAATGCTGTCCAGGATTGCAGCCCAGTGGTCGCTCACGATATAGTGAGCTCCTGAGCCACTGAACCCCATGCTACCAGCATCGGATCGCCCACTGACGGGTGTCATGGACTGAATTGCTCTCTGATCCGGCTTGGTGCTAGCATTGTTTGATCCAAGACTTGAAGTTTGAAACAGGATAAGGTTTAGACTTGTGGTGTCTAGCCTGGGCTGATGTTCCAGGGCTGACGCAGGCGCAGTCGCAAGGGACTTGACCAGCAGCTCAAGGTGGACGATGCGGTCATGCAGACTGGGCATGGCACGAGGAGTCGGCCGTGAAGACGGGGACACCACCCCATTATTCTCGGCATAGATGCAGAGGTGGCCCCGCAGGAGGCACCCAGTGCAAGAGGGTTGCTGGCGATCACATCGCAACCTAGAATTCGAAATGGTCATCAGCCTTACTGACGGTTTCCATAAGGAGGGACCCAGACTCACTTGCGCCGGCGGCAGAGATTGCACGAGAGTTGGGGTTTATCCCTTCGACGGCTCGGAGGAGGCCGTGGCCGTGAGGTGGGGTCAAACCCAGGCTTCTCTTGGTGGTCAAATTGGTCGGTTGAGGCTGGCGTCTCCATGAAGGTTGTTGCTGCCGGATAATCCGCAGCTATGATGCCACCTTCCAGAAATGAGCCAGCTGGAAAAGAGTGAGAAACAGAATGAACAAGGAGTCATGATCTCGATGCTTGGTCTAGGTCTCAAGAGGTGGGTGAATTAGAATGTCGGCAATGCGGGGGAAAGACCGGCGATAGCTCCTGAAGACGATGCATTTGCAACGAACCACTCCTGCCATCGTATCAATCCTCATTTGCATATTCATCATCCTCGCCCCACCCTTTCCATGTCTCCCGACCATCCGACCCTCCGTCTCCTAATGTCCGGTCTCACTCCGGACACCCGGCCCGCAAAAGGATTTTGATCACAGAAGACGTGATCCATGACGACCCGTGGCGTAAAATACATATTGATGACGCCTCCCTCTCCTGCGTCTCGTACATAGAAGTATGTAATGAACCTGCAAAGCCACCGCACCCTTTCTCACTCCAGTCGCGCACATGGACTTCATCTCACCAATCGAACCCCTGGGTGCATGTCTGCTAGCACCGCACCTTGACGTCACTGCAGCCACGACATGCGACCAAAAGCAGGGTTTCCGTATTGGATATGACGGCGGGTGCATGAAGGTTGCGAGGGATGTGTGTGTCTGTATGTGTGCGTGACTTGGTGTACTGTAGTAAAAAATGAATAAAGAGAGCGACGCGCGCTGCCACTGTGGCGTGGCGCTCGGACAGACACTCTCATCATCCATGCTGCTCTCTTCTGTTCAAAAAAAATATATATATATATATATAAAATAAAGACACTTTTCAGTTACTCCAAGGAATAAGGAAACATGTCTCCAAGCAAACGTAGGTCAGACCAATACCACACAGGTTCAACAAATATTTCTTGTTTTATTCCCAAAGAACCATGCGCTGAGAGGTGGTAATTTAAAAATAGACACCGCCGAAGCCACCACCGCGGCCGGCGATGCTCTTGAACAGGCCGAGGCAAAGAAAGAAAGTGGTCCCGCTGCCACTGAAGGATTTGGAGGAGAGGAGGCCTTGGACGAGGCTATTGGCAACGGCGGCGGGGATGACCCAGAGGTCACGTCTGCAGCTGATGATCCGCTCGAGAAGGCTGAGGCAACGAAGGAGTCCATTTAAAAGGTCATAGGGGATGGAGTGATGAAGGGAGAAAGAAGAACATCGGCAGGATGATCACATATCACTATATATACGTATAAATGTTCCGTATCGCAAGAGATTCAAAGTTATTGGGCATGAAAATATCCTGAACAAAACGAAGAACACAACTTGGCCTGGCGAGCCAGGACAAGCTAGAGCCTCACGTGTCCATAGCCCGCTGCTTTCAAATGCCTTGTATCGATGCACGTACCCAGATTTTATACATCATCCCTATCTATGCATCAACGGGCTTCTCCGTCTCTGTAGCCTTTGCCTCCTCCGCGGCCACAGCCTTTGCCTCTTCAGCTGGCACATCCTTCTCCGCTTTGCCAGCACCGCGAGCCCGTTGCTTCGCCAGCTTCGCCGCTCTCTTCCGCTCTTCCGCAATCTTCTCCTTCTCCTTCTCCGCCTTCACCAGCTCCCTGTCTGCCTTGATCTGCTTGATCCTCTCCTCCCTCCTATGCCTCTTCGCCCGAAACCTGGCCTTCCGCCCACCGAGTTTCCACGGCGCCGTGTACATCGTCCTGCTCACCAGCCGTCCGATGGCCGCGTTGCTTTCCGAGTATGCGTAGTTGCGCGGGTTGAGGTGCAGCACCTTGGTGCGCCGACGCTCGAGCCAGCGCTTCTGGATGAAGGCAAGGGGCTGGATGAACTTCGTCTTCTTGGCACGCGTGCGTTTCTGTCGGGGGGCAACCCCGCCCGCCTGAGCTGCAGTAGCCTGAGCTGCGAAGGTGTCTGGGGAGACCGGCGCGTCGCCAGCACCCGCTGCAGCGGAAGAGGACACTGGTGCGTCTCGACCCTCCTTCGCCGCATTGGCAGCGGCGGAAGCCTGATGCGCCTCCGCCAGCTCCCTCTTCTTATCCTTCGACCACAGACTCTTCTGCAGCTTTTCGATGTTGTAGAGACCACCCTTGCGCAACACGCGAGTGGGGATGCCGCTGGGCGACATTGCCTCGCTTGGCCCCTTGGAGGGCTTGCGCACGTGGGCGACAATGCCCAGTTTCCTGCGTCTTGGCTCGTTCTTCGGGTAGGGAAGCGTATCTTCCTTGTTAAAGGCGACGCCGATGTACTGGCGGTCTGGGTGCAGCTCTGGGTCGCGGTAGTACTTCACGTATCCCGCCACTGTGGCGTGGATTGTGTGGTCGCGTCCGCGGAGGGCATTCTCGCCTGGGTGCCAGATCGTGCCGCGCTGCTTGAAGATAATATTACCGGGAATTACGTACTGGTCTATAAGGTGAGAAGGAGTAGTACTGTCAGCATGATTCACAGATATATCGTATTTGGTTCAGATGTGTGCCATCATGTCATGGACAGGAACTGCCGTGCACACGCATGTATGTGGTGGTGTTGGTGGTGGTCGCGGTGGCTGCTGCAACATACCACCAGTCTTCTTGGCACCCAGCTTCTTCGGTAGTGTCTTTTTGTTCGGTATCCTGTACGCTCCCTGCGACTTGACGCTCGCATACCTCCTCCCTTCGACAACCCCATTCCCATCTGCTGATCGTGTCGGTATCGGTAATGAGGGTATCGCGGGTCGTATTGGCAGTATGAATGTTGCTAGGACTGGTCTGTGACCGCCGTTGATGACAGCAGCCTGTAGTGGCCGCTGCAATTGGGGGAGCCGCATCGTGGGTTGAAGTGTGTCGCGAGCCCCTTCTCCGAAACAGGCGCTGCGCGTGATGCTACTTAGAGTACTGTTTATGACGAGCTTCGCGGAAAATGTCGTCGCCCTAGCATTAGGCGGCTGAGTCAGCAAGACGATAGCGATAAGAGCTCGACTGCGAACCTGTCGGTGCTGTGGATTTGGCCAACTTGCTCTTAGCAGGGGATGGATGACTTGACGGTTTCTTTGAACAAAGTACGCTGTGAAACGACTGCTTAGTGTGTTTTCGAGCAAACTCGACATCACGAAATTGTCTATCTTGTCTTTATTCGTTTCTCCGATACAATTGCCTAAAGACGAAATGCATTTTCCGCTTTCTCTCTCGCTCCTCTTCGCCCTGCTGGGGCTCGCTAGCGCACAGTTCAACTTCTTCGAGCAGATGTTCGGTGGTGGTGGCGGCGGCGGCCAGCAGCAACACCACCAGCAGCAGAACGTCCCCTCGGACTCTTCGTTCTACAGGTCTCAAGTCGATAGAGGTAAGTTCTCATCCCCCTCTCTGCAGCAATTCCGGGCTGTGCTGACCTTGAACCTGAAAACAGCGTATTGTAACAATTACCTGTGCCCCGACACCCTCGCCTGCGTCCACTTTCCACACCACTGTCCCTGCGCCTGGCCTAGTCACGAGGACAAATTTGAGCTTGCGGACGGACAGCGGGTCTGTGTGTCTAAGGGGGGCTTCAAAGAAGGAGAGGCAGCTCGAAAGGTGGAGTTGGCAAGAAAGGGGTTGCTGTGAGGACACTTGACGCGAGAAAGGCATACATATATGCAGGGCATGGCAAGCCGATTCATTAGACCGGTTTCCTACCGAGAAGTCGCCGTACAAGAAACAAAAAATCTGCAAAGACTTGTTCTATTAAGCAAATACAATCTCTGCGCCCTGGACACGTACGAAGACGTCAGGGTAGAACTCACCGCTGTTGGCACTCGGCCTCGCTGCATCGCGATCACTTCAATAACCGAGTCAATTCTTGATAATGGTAAAGCATGTATACCCATGAAATTCAAAAGACCCGAATCGAGGCGATTGCTGTGTAGAATACTAGCCTCGCCACCACGACAGGTATCTTGCTGCTGTCCTCCGGAGTCCCGATGTGTATTGCAGCGTGTATGTGCATAAACATGTGACCATTGCCATTCTGGCATTTGCGACTGCATCGTATTCTCGTCCGACCCCAAAAGCAACGCACACAAAAATGATCTTTCCAATCAAGTTGACGCCCATCCGCCTTTCGCCGCAAGGTGACCTCAAGATAATTTGATTGCTAAAAGACAATAACGCTGATTCCGCAGCCCCACGGATGCGCCTTGTTGCTGCCATCCGATTTCCTGAACTGTTTTCACGAAATAAGAAGCATCCTAAGCAGACCTGCCATTCACTCCAGCCGGCAGTGGAGGCACGGGAGGTACGGCGTTTCCGTTCTCCTCCTGGTCGTCACCATCCTCCTCGTCAACCAGCTCATCGATGTCCTCGGGGTGGCCCAGGAACTGAGTGACCTCTTTCATCTCGTAGTGTTTCTTCCTCATCTCCTCAAAACGGCGGTGCTTCTCCCGCTCCTCCGGCGAAAGCCCCGCCTGCTCCTCGTCATCGACGACGTGCACGCGACTGCCGCTGCCACTGTGCTTGCGCTTATTATTGGCCAGCTCCACCTCGTCGAGCGGGATCTCGGGAACGGCCTCCTCAGGCTCGCCGAGAGACATGACGGGGATTTCGTCCTCGTTCTGGCCCCTTGCCGTCTTGCCCTTGGCGCCGAGCCCGCCGGCACTGCCCGCCGCTCCGCCCGTAGCCTGCTCGTCATCGCTGGGGTCTTCGGCAGGGTCGTAGTGCTTCGCGTACGGGGTCTTGGGCTCCGTGATCTTCATGGTGCTCGTGCGCTCCTGCTCGGTCAGATACAGGTTGGCCTCGTCCCACTTGATGCGAGGGTCAGCCTCCTCATTGGGGTCCGCGACGGAGGGCGTTCGGGAACTCAGGCGTCGAGCGCCGCCTGGGCGGCTGCCCGCGGTCGAGGAAGAGCGCCGGTGGCCTGCATTGATCTTGGTGTTCTCGATAGTGACCTCCTTCTCAGACACAGGGTGCTGCTCGGGGGATACGCTGTTGGCGGCCTGCGGGAAGCTGCTGGTCGCGTTGGGCGAGATGGGAGGCGAGCGCTGGAACGAGTTCTTGAGGATTCCCTTGGGGCGTTTGACATTGGGTGGTGGTGGCGAATGAGAAACAGGGCTGGTATCTTCGACCGCTGCCATTTTTGCAAATATCTGAAGGCGACTTGTTGTGAGGGTTGTACAAAGTGTGGTAGTTTGCGGGTCGTATGACGTTGGAAAAAAGAAAAAGGTTGGGGAGGGGGCCGAGGTGAACAAGAAAGAGGTGGAGAGAGCAGCAGAATGACGATATACTTGAGGTGCGGCAGCTAGGGTGAGGTTTGCTCACTACAAGTTAGTATCTATCTGGTGGGGGCTTTTTGTACTGGGCCACTTGATCAGGGTTGACTGCGGGGTTGGGGGGGGGGGGGGGGCGCGCTGTTCTGGACAGGGGTTAGGTGGTGGGTAGGCTGCTGGCGAAGAGCTGCTGGGGCAGAATCAATCTTGGCTTCTAGAGGGCCGACGCAACCTAGAGTGTTCTTCGGGCTTCTCCCACTCTCTTGTATCAGGGTTGTTGGACAACCATGATTCTGGAAACAGAACAACATGCATTCACCTGAGTGTTCGAGATGTTTCCGCTGACATCCTGCAGGGTTTTAAGGTCAGCAGACCCGCGGGTCTGTTGCAAAGTCTCCCACCTTTGTCTCGCCATCACGTTCTAAAACTTTGAGCAGATGAGAAGACTTTTTGTCAGCAGACCGCAAGGCCGTCCAACGTCTGATGACCAGTCTCAAGATTTGGTCGAATGGGTTGATTGAGCCATAGCCAGTGTTTTAGGCACGCATGCTGACAGGCTGATCTATGGGCCAGACTCAAATTACAAGACAATCTATGATGCCGTTGTTTCTTGCTGTAGAGTAATTATGAGTCGAACGAGACAGGTCTGGCGAGAGGTATGGCGGGGGGCGGGTGGTGATGTTGATTCGTAGGTTCTGTTCACGCGCCGTCTTAATGCTGTTCGACTAATTATGCCTTATCGGACGATATTAGCGACTTTGATTAAAAGAGGTACCTCTTAGCTCAACTTTGCCTGTGTCTAGCGGCCTGGGCATGGTAAAGACACTTCTCCTCAGCTGCCATCTGATGATAACCGTTACTGAATGCTTCAAGCCTAAACATGTGATGTCCCAAAATGTTGTGCGTCAGTTCTTTTGCGGCGGTGTTGCAATTTGATGGTATTAGTGGCCCTGGATCACCCTTTCCGTCGTCATATCACGACATATCCGCCCTTCGCACGGCACCACCTTGTTCTACAGGCGGTCATTGAGTGCTGACAGGCACCAGCCAAAGCAGAGATGGCTCAGGCATTCCCAGTAGATCATGCAGCACCAATGCAAACTACTGCAGCTCTGACATGACCTGGTCTCCTGCTCACGTGGCCCGATATGGTAGGCTGGAACTGATCGTCTCGCGATCGCCGTGCGACCATGGACTTTTCAACTTTCGGAAGATCAAGGGCATCTGTGGTCGATCTTGCCCTCCCCAACCTCCCTTTATATCCTTTATCTTTTCTTCTCGAGTCGGATTACCCCATTCAAATTCGCCACAGTAGCCTCGTCTAAGTCACTGCAGCCTTGTCAGCCCCTACGCCCCATTACAAAACCCAGCTCTCTTCACAACACGGCCCGCAGGAGTGTGCAATTCTTACTTTTATATCAGGAGCATTGCGGCTGACGCGTGTGGGTAGATCGTCATGCTAGGTTTATTCGAGTCGTCTTGGCCGTGTAGAATTATCGCATACCCTGACACTGAACACTAATGAAGGAAGCCTCAACACCCTCATTCCCTCCGGGCCTTGCTTACGGACCCCAGCACGCGGATTCATTAGGCGTGAACATAATGGTGTCAACAGCGACAGTCGCAATGCTGGATATATTACCTATATAATTACTGTTTTTGTCATATGGCGACGGGCTGAGTCCATTAGACCGCGTAATGGCTCTCCTGGTTGATATATGTTAAAACCAGGTTGACACTACCAAGGGACTACAATGTTCTCTTTCGCTTTTCTTCTCCTTTTTCCCCCCTCTAGGGATGCCAGTCCCTCCTTGAGAGAGAGGCAAACAGCGCACAGAAAAGAAAGGGTTTAACCTGCAAACTTGCATGATATTGTTCTTGATGAGCCTCCAATGATTGCCGAGATCTTGGGCATAATAGACGTTTCTCATGAACCAAAATCACTGTACTCGAACAAACTCTGCCCCATCATCCAGTCTGAGCACACCTCAGCCTAACAACAGATAAGAAGAAAAATGAGGGGTATCTCTACTGGCGGTAACAACTTTGAGGTATTGAGCCTGGATCTCAACAAGGTAGCTCCACAGATGCAAGGATGCAGATGCAGCATAGGTATCCTCATATCCATTTTTGATACCTTGTGTACGCCGCAAATATTCCACCGACTACGTGCCCCAAATGTGACATGCCAGATGAATCGTCAATTACTGTATGCATTTCAACCATGTCTTTCACCCGGATAAAGGGTGAAGAGAACAGTGTGGTAATCATATGGCTGGCTGAACATCTTGTCATGATTCCAAAGCCTCTCCAGAATTAGAAGCTGGACATGAAGGCATCGAGTTTGACCGTGGCGAGGCAATAGTTATCTGACGAGCTGTGCGTATATGGATGAGAGGCGGCACATGTGTCGACAGGTGTAGACAGGTAGGAGTATTTAGCTGGACAATTAGTTGGCGACTTGATGGTGCACCGCGTGAGCATTACGATTGCGATACCGATGATGTGGTGCAGTGACTAATCAAGAATTCCTACAGGATGCGGGATCATCGCCCCCACCATGTATTTTTGTACAGTACCAAGGCCACGCACGCAGCCTTGTCACACTCCCGGAATTATGCCCGTACTATCGCAGGTCTCCGGCCGTTCATCGGCAGTTTATTCCCAATACAGCCGCAGAAGCAACCAGAGAAGCTTTCATTCTTTACCGAGGGCTGAATCAGGGCTGTATTGCCATTACTCTACCCTCCATCTCATGTGCCCTGGTGGCCAGAGCCATTTAGATGTGTAGCCTTTGAATTCACCTATTCAACCTTTCAACAAAGTTTGGGTCGAAATCTCAATTCTCTCAAACATTTCAAAGGAATCACGGCAATGTATAGTAAGGCGCGGTCGTTTGAGTTGTTGAACTGTCTTCAAGTCACCAAACAAGCATGATTAATGCTGCCTAGCAAAGCGCAACTTGCAACTGATAGATCACTTTTGGTGTTCTGTAAAATTCAACACAGATGTATGGATGAAACTGCAGAAAGGGTGCAGCTGAAGGCGCAGCTGAAGTAATGGATGTCCAGAAGCAGAAAGGTCAACAATTCGAGGGGTTTAGGAACACATCGGAGCGACGCCATGGCAAAATCCCTGCCCCCGATAAGGATCCAACTGCATGCCATTTCGACGACTCTGCCACGAACTCGCGTCTCACAAGAACCAACATGCAGATTGACGAGCCAGGATTAGCCTTAGCTCCGCTATTGTACATGACCTGACACAAAGAGTCTCCTTCATAAACTCAGAATAAGGTTGCGTAAACTCGAAAAAGACTGATTTGAAGCATCAACAAGGCTACGGCCGAGTGCTGAATATGATATATAAACCGAGCAGGCCCAGGCATACATGGCCTCGCCGCTGTGAAGATACGACACCATTGTAGCTTGCATACATTTAATATCTTCTATATCTCTGTCTCTCCACTCATGAACATCGTCATTATGCCCTCTCGTCTGCTCTCATGGGCTGCCATTACGTCGCTCAGCCTCGGTGCTATGGCTGAGAGCCTACCAGAGATTCCGAAAACCCCACTGCAGGTCCTCGAGGTTCGCGGTCCTGTTGATGATGCTGTCGTGGCGCAGCGTTTACAACGAGATTGGATTGCGGCCGGCATTCAACAGCGTGATTCCGATGTCAACACATACAAGACAAATGGGTCTCTTGATTTGAGCTGGAGTAACGCAGATCTTTTCAGTTTGTGAGTATAGATGAGCTTATGTGGAGGTTTTTCCCGTCCTCGTCGTATCTTACCTGCTAACCTCACATTTGAAGCGGAATGGTGACAGTATCATGTGTCGATTGTTATGTAAAAGGCACTGCATATGCCACCCTGGTGATCGACGGCGACTTCAACGCCACTGCAGCATTCGAACAGTTCGTCGACGATTTTGGGTCCGAAATCAAGAATATCTCGACCGAAGCGTGGGACACATTCAAAACTTGGTCAGAGAACATAACAGAGGAGGCAGCTGACACGGCTGCTACTGATGTAAAAAACTTCTTCACGGGTGATTGTACGTTTATGTTCCTGTTGGTCACGACTTGACCTAGTTGAGCTTTGTTCCAAATGGCCTTGACCCAATTACACTACGATTTAATTTGGACCCCAGGCTGACATTATCTTCTAGCCTCCAATGAGACGGACATTGACTGGGACGCTTACACCTTCCCGACCATTGACGTCGATTTCAACGTCAACTTGACGGAGATCCCACAAACAACGGTCCACCTCGAATTCGATGGCTTGGAGCTCTATATGCTGCTTGATGTTGCCATCAATGCCGACCAAGAGATCAAAGTTCCGCTGTATCCTAAAGACTGGTACCAACCCGCCGGCATCGCGATCGGAAAAGAGGAGATAGGAATTATCATCTCCCTTGACCTCATATTGGCTCTAAATTCCGAAGTTGACCTCTCAACTGGAGTTCATATTGCTTTTGACGATGGACTGGCTATGGATATTGCCATGTTCGGCTCAAATGTTTCAACAATCAACCTGTAAGTCCAAGCCATCGATTACATCTCACACACGCCTCTACTGACAGCACGTCGAAGCACTGATGGCACATTTGAGTTTCTGCCTGTGACCGTGAACACAACTAGCGTTGTCTTTGACGCTACCCTCCGTCTTGGGGTTACCGCCGGTCTGAATATGACCGAGGACTTGGATCTCTTCAGTATTGGGACCGGAGCGTCCGTTGAGGTCTATGCCGACCTTGCTCACTTCAGAACCAACATCACGCCCACCGATGCGTCCACGGAACTCCAGGCTAGAAGCGACACTGATTACTCAGAAGACTGCCTGTTGCCTGTCATTGAGACGTACGAACTCGGTCTCGGTGCCGATGCCGGCGCATATGTCAACCTCGACAAACATACCTGGGGACCCACCCCGAATACCAGCATCCAGCTGTTTTATACCACACTCTACTCGGCGTGCGCTTCCAGCCCAACGGCACCTTCGACTGGCACCGCTACTCAGACTTCCAACTCTGGGGTGAAGAGAACCGAACCGGCCCTGCTCGACAATCGTGCCGACGCCAGTCTTACCTTGGGGTCTGCCACGTCTATATACACTGTGACTAATGTGGTTTGCGAGTCTTCAACAAAGAACTGCCCGGCATCGCTCCAGAGTACAGATCAGACCGTCAAGACTTCGACCTACTACAGTTCGGTGCCCATCGGTTCAAGCGTGACGTTTCCCGACACCACAGGGGCGGTGACCTCGACATCCACGTTCGGGTCGGCAAGTCAACAGATCAAGGCATCTAGTGGCAGTCCAAAATCGTACGTCCCACCGGCGTCTTCAACTAGCCCAAGCAGTCCCATAAAGAATGACTACAATGGTTTGTCGGAGTCGAATAAGAAACTCGTTATCGGTTTGTGCGCAGGTATTGGCGGCGCATTGCTTGTTGTCATTGGTGCTCTGATCACGTAAGTCCTGACCCCAATGAGATGGCCATGAATATTCTCATCGCTGACAAGATTCCACAAAATACTAGATGCTGTGTGCGGCGTCGTAGGACCGCCGATGTGCACGGCGCACACGAAGTCTCGCGGCCCTTCCTTGGGGGGAGGTCACAACCCGTGTGGGATAAGTCTGGCGCCAATACTACTGTATTTCAGCGAGAAGTGAACGGCCCTAGCCAAGCATATTAGGAAATACTGTTTATGTCTGACGATTTCTTTTCTTCAACTTTTTTTCTTTCTTCGTCCCCCTCTGGCAATTGCGAGGACCTTTTGAAGGGGGGAAACATCAGGTAGGGCTCACAATGGGTACCGATTATGTGGATCCTTGTTTGTGTTTGTAAATCATATTTTCTGATTGGTTTTGTTGTGCTTTCTGGAACGATCAATGAACCTTCTTTTCCTCCTGATGCCTACATACTGAAAGTACTTATCAATTGGCTGTATCGTGGACAAGCAGCCCTCGCGGGTAGCAACTATTCTGACCCTGTACTGACTCCTTCCGGGAATTTACCATCGAGTTTGAGATAAGATCCTCGCAGCTTCCCTCTATTTTACTCCATTTACTGGTTCTCGGTGCTGGATATTTTCGTTCTTTCAACATTCATGATTGAAAAGTTGTTTGTTTCACCTCAGCAACAGCAAGCTATACTACTGTCCTAATCCGGTTAAGCTGCGAGCCCCTACCCCCCACCGTACCCGCCTCCTGCCACGAGGTCCACCCCCCTGCACATATGCACCACCCGCGTTGAGCCACTACCAACCAACATCAACCATACCAGATCCTAGCAACTACACACAAGTCGCCCTCTTCCAGTAAGTTCCCTCGACCCTTTGATTATGGTACATACTGTTTCCAAGCTTCCTGGGCCCTGAACACGCCCAGGAAGCAGAGACGGCACGATACGTCGCATGCTCGGAGCACAATTGCCCCTTCCAAGCGCACCTCACAGCCCGTCACCCTTGTCCCCATCGCGACGCCAGGACACTGATTGACGACCAACCAGCGCAATAGGCTCTATAGTATCAGCACGACTGAAGGGTCTCATGCCTGTTGCGCGACCGCCTGATTCCCCTTGAACGGCCTTACGGAGGGCCCAGAGGGCTGTTAGTAGCCTTGCGGCGCCTAATGACACCAGAAGACATCCCCTACAAACAAGTTTCATCGTCGCCTCGCCTACTACAGCTACTACAGCCGGCTTTTGCTACTCAGTTGCTGGATTCAATCGTCCTGGAAACACACCACCTTCGTCCGAGGGATCTTTAGCCACGGGTTGTGTCGAGTTCCGACCGGTCTTCGCGCCGGTAACAGCACCCCTTTTCGTCCGACCCTCATAGGCTCATTCGCTGCTGTCTCATTGAATCTTTCAGAATGACTAAATCGTCAGAGCGACAGTCTGACGTCGGAAGCAGCAAAAGTCAGATGCGGAAGAGCTTCGACACAATCCGTGGCTTTCGAAACGGGCTTCGCGAGTCCAATGAGGGTCAGGCAGCAGATGCACGGATGTCTGACTCGGTGTCCTCGCATCCAAATGGCGACATCAGGGACTTCATGGGAACCTTTGAGCACTCCACCGACAGTGGCTTGAAGAAGGAGCCTGTGACTATCTCTTTACAAAGTGTCAGTGCGGTAACACCCACATACCCGAGGGCACCCAAGAAATCCAAAAAGAGAGCATACAGCCGTAGCCTGGAGAACAGCGACTTAACAAACAATCTGTCCGGCCGTCCTTCGGAGAAGAAGCGCTCTCTAACTGAAAAAGCTTCCCTACGTGAAGGGGATGCGACAGCCCTTGTGAGCAGCAATGTCTCTCATAAGAAAGAAAAGCGACTTCCAGAACTGCCTTCTGACCAGGCATCCGAGGCACCATTCCCAACTCCTTGGCACCTTATTAGTGAGAGGTCTGATGTTTGGAAGGCTATTCAGCCTTTCTTGAACAAGGACTGGGAGAAAACATACAGCCATGCGGAGCCCATAGAGAAAAAAGCTTTCTTGCAAGCGCTCTCGTTGCGGGCGAAGAACAACGTGGACAAAGAATGGCTCGAGATTGTCCTTCGGATGAAGCAACGCTCTTTCAAGGTTATCATGAGCCTAATACTGCAGGTCGTGGGGTCCAAGTGTCTTTGCAGTGTGTGTAAGACGCGCACTCTAGAGAAACAGAGGAATTGTGTGATTCTGCCCCCAGAGGCGGCGGGTATGCGTGAGCTCCAGGAGGTCATCCACCAGCAGTGTGTCAACTGCTATTTGACCTCTGCTTCCAGTTGCAAGTTCATTGTTGTGGGAAAACAGACACCTGTGCCCTTGCCCCGCCAGCCAGCTCAGGGACTACAGCAACAGTCTTCACATACTCTTCATGGGAGTTCTCTGTCGAATTTGATGCCTACTTCTCGGATTGTTCCTTTCGACCCACCTCCAGCGCACAGAAGCCAGAAACACCTCGCCGCTGCCAAGCCTGTTTCGGAAACTCCTGTGCCATTACCAATCATACCCGCAGCTCTAGCAGCTCCAGCTCCTCCCGCTCGATCAGTGCCCCATCAGACTGGCCAGTCACAGGTCAAGCCAGTCGACGTTGGTCCTTGTTCTCAACATATGGTGGCTGGGCCTGAACATGCCTCAGCTCAAAGCATGGATGGTATTGGTGGCAGTGGCATTGATGCCGACAAGGTTGTTGGCGGATCAGACTCGACCTTGATGTGTTCCAGCACCGCATCTCCTGCGGCTCAATCATACGATGAATCCGGTTACGACCTTCAGAGCTCTCAGACCTCACATTCAGTCGCTCTTTCTACGCATCCTACAAGTTCGAGTGTCCTCGCCCAAGCCTTTAAAATTCTTGGTGAGGTCAAGCAGCTCCCACATGCGCAACAAAACGGTACCTACCAGAAAATTTCTCAGGCGTTGGAAATCATTCGTGTGCCGCCAGAAGACGCCACGGCGGCTCTCCCAGGACATCATCAAACCATCCCCGCGGCTGACCATTGGGAGGTTGCACCGGGCCACCTGGGTCGAGAAGATCCAACCCATGTCAATGGCACTTTGCCACCCATCGCATTTTCTACCTACCTCCTCCGACGGGAAGTCGTCAACTTTGATCAGGCCCAGCACATCAGCAGTGGACAAAAAGTTCTCAATAAGCATATGCCACCGTCCGCCTGTGTGAGGATGTGTGAGTCCAAGGCGGATTGGACCTGCGTTGTATCAGTACTGCAAGGCCTTATCAACGTGAAGAACCCGGGATTGAATGCCAACATTGGACAGGGTGGAGTGGTCCTGTTGATTCCAGACCTCGAGTCCTTGTTCACGAACACCACAGCTCAGGAGGCCAAAGTTCAATTCTGGTGGACCAAGACAGATTGAAAACACCTGGCCTTCCCGATGTGCCCGCTGGAAAGGGAATTCGACGACCAGTCAACGACGTCAAATATACTGCATGTTTTCGATGCAGGGTGAGCGTGAGAAGGACACCATTCGGACTCGCTCGCTTAGCGGGTAAAGATGATAGCATGCAATCATAGCAGGAACGTGGGGATCATGGGTTAGAAGATCCCACCTTGTACCCTTAATAATAATCGGGGAGTCATGAGTCACGGTTTATTTCACAATTGACAAATTTGGCAGAGGCCAGTTCACGATGTCTTCAACTTCATTCCTTTGGTGGACCTAATGCTCTGGATCTTTCGATTTCCCCGTTGGAAAGCCCATGGATGGCTGGCTGTTCACGAGACAATGACTATTAGCTCATAGGGCTTCCAAAATCTGCCATAAGTCGTTCCAGTGCCCGTCCTATTTCGCTGTCCCTCTTGCTTCCCATTTTTCAACACTTGAGACCTCCTCTTCTGTCTTTGGCGATCCTTGCAGGAGCTGTAAAATTGCTGACAATCTAATAATTCTTGTCTAGTAGAAAGCCCCAAAGCCGAAGCGTTGAATGCTCGAGTCCAAGTATTCACGAACGTCTTATGAGACTTAGCCTGGTTAGAGTCCCAAGGTCTGGCCTTCGCCTATGGATTTAGGTTTGGCAGAAGTGGGTAGGCCTTGCTCGAACTCCTTCAATTCAACAGTAAAAGTATGGGCGAGAAATTTTAGAGAGGGTCTGGTGCCAAGCAAACGTATAGCATGATCTCGTATTCATATTGTGTAGCTCACCTCATCCTTGTA
Source organism: Cryphonectria naterciae (assembly GCA_014850475.1). Classification (NCBI taxonomy): domain Eukaryota; kingdom Fungi; phylum Ascomycota; class Sordariomycetes; order Diaporthales; family Cryphonectriaceae; genus Cryphonectria; species Cryphonectria naterciae. The sequence continues at coordinate 179,814 of JACWST010000019.1, forward strand.
GGGAGTCGGATCAATGCCATTTGCACGAATCATATCAGTTCCTCAAGACAATTCAAATTAAGCATAGATTTAGACATATGGGGTGCCCAGAATGCGGCGTACGCTAGGCTGCCCCTCGATTCATTACCTGAGTTTACCAAAGTGCTTGGCACACTTGTTTTTGTGATTGTGGCATGTTTGACAGTTGAAGGTTGTTTCAGGACTGGGGTAGCCTCAAGCTTGCGAACCGAGTCAACGCTCGTCCACCAGTCCGTTGTTGTCTTTCATCTCGCGTTTTCTGACGGTGATGATGAGATAGCAATGCCTCATGCGGTGTCCACGAGAATGGAAATTTGACTCTGCTAGTGGATATCACTCAGGAGGAACATTTCCGTATATAAGTCAACAAATATTACCTACGTTTGTACCAGCATGCCTTGAATTGTCAAGACACGGTTTCGCCTTTTGGTTTTTGTCATTCTTGTCATTCACTTCTTTTTTTTGTGCTTTTTCGGCAACCCACACTCTTTTGTCTTCTATTGATACAATTCTACGGATATGCATTCGACTCTCTTTCTCGCAGCCCTGCTGCCCCTCATACAGGCTGCACCAGCGCCTGCTGTGACGCCGGCCGCTCACTTGGAAGACAGGGCCAGCAAGTCTTGCACTTTCACGGACGCTGCCGCAGTCTCGAAGTCCAAGGCGTCCTGTGCCACGATCACTCTCAACAACATTGCCGTGCCTTCTGGCACCACGCTTGATCTTACCAAGCTGAACTCTGGGACCAAGGTAAAAAGATCGAGCATTTCCGTTGATGTCTTCGAGTCACTTTGAACTCACACCAACCCTCGCACACAGGTCATCTTCGCAGGCACTACCTCCTTTGGCTACAAGGAGTGGGAGGGTCCGCTCATCTCAGTTTCCGGCACGGACATCGAAGTGACTGGCGCTTCTGGTCATGTTATTGACGGCAACGGTGCCAAGTGGGTGAGTGACTTTCTCGGGTTTAGTCCTTGTTCTGGGAAGTGCAATGCTGACCGCAAATGTTCAAAAGTGGGATGGCGAAGGCAGCAACGGCGGCAAGACCAAGCCGAAGATGTTCTATGCCCACTCCTTGAAGCAATCCACCATCAGTAGCCTGAATGTCAAGAACACCCCAGTGCAATTCATGAGCATCAACTCGGCCACCGACCTCAATGTAATTGACGTGACCATGGACAACTCGGCGGGTGCCAGCCAGGGCCACAACACCGATGCTTTTGACGTTGGCTCCTCCGAGAATATTTACATCTCGGGAGCCGTCGTGAACAACCAGGATGATTGCTTGGCCATCAACTCAGGGACCAACATCACCTTCACCGGCGGGTCCTGCACCGGCGGCCACGGTCTGTCCATCGGCTCCGTGGGCGGCCGCTCCGACAATACTGTCAAGACCGTGTCCATCACCAACTCCAAGATCATAAACTCGCAGAACGGCGTGCGCATCAAGACAGTCTACGACGCGACTGGTTCCGTGTCCGATGTGACCTATTCCGGAATCACGCTGAGCGGCATTACGAAGTACGGCATCGTCATCGAGCAGGATTACGAGAACGGCAGTCCCACAGGAACCCCTACGACCGGCGTACCCATTACCGACCTCACTGTATCCAAGGTCACTGGTTCCGTCGCGTCGTCTGCGACTGACGTTTACATTCTTTGTGGGAAGGGGTCTTGCTCCAGCTGGAAGTGGTCAGATAACAGCGTTACCGGTGGAAAGAAGAGCTCGAGCTGCGAAAATATCCCGAGTGGCGCTTCCTGCTGATTTGATGGCTCCAATGCCGGAGAGCTGGGGTTTTCCACCGACAGAATGTAGACGGTCAATTAGTAGCATCCGAGACATGATGCTATGACTGACACACTTCTATTCTTCATGTTAATATTCTGTTTTCTAGAGAAATAACAAGCGCTGGACATTTCGCCCTAGTAATTACTATCAAGCGGCGTGGGTGATTATCTTGTCTTGTGTGGCAGTCCCAGGATCTGGTGCATTATGTAGTAATCTGAGCCTGCATGGTGGCTTGGGGATGACGCGGTTCGAAACGCCGCAAGAAGTTGAAAATAAAGAGCCACAGTTAAATCTGTAAAGAAACGCACAGCGGCTATTGTAAGATATCTGCAACCCCTGTTTGCTCCAGCCCTCAGTATCATCGCCCGCTACGTTGCCGCTCATCGTGCCGTCCTTCTGTCTGCTGTTCTTTCTTTCAAATTCGCTAGTAATATTTTTTAATCTTGAAGTGCTGACATTTAAACTCGCTCCGAAGTAGCAAATTTGATGTGATGGCACACGTATGCCAGTAGGGGATTCACTCTGAATGAATCGACGAGGCCAGCTTGGAGCTAGGAGGGGAAGGAGGTTCGGCGTGCTCTGTAAAATGCTGGCTTTTTTTTACACTTGGCGAAGCTTCATAAAAATTGGTGACTGTTGAATATTGTTATAATTATAGCCAAGAAAACAAGCTAAGAGGCTCTCGGGGGTCCCCCAGGACGAGAATGGTATGCACCCGACGGACTACAGAATTTGGCGAGTAAACTGACGTGTGATGGTATGTTGCGAATGCCTGAAAGACGAAAATAAATGGATGTAGAAAACACAAACTAGGCCGTAGAGAGAGGATATAAATAGGTCCCATATGTTGATTGTGCGATATCTAGCGTCCCAGAGACTAATTAGCTGTGGGTGAAGGGACAAACTCTCGGTACTTCAATGTTGAACGTGAGGGCCTCCTGCCCCTATGTATATACCCCCTCGTAAGAGTCAGAATCCCGGTGGGGCCGAGAAAAATCAATACGATACTATCTCAGCAGCTTCAGAAATCCGAACCCGAAATAATCAGTCTTCTCGTCTACCTACTTATGAAGCAGTTGGGCGGTTATCTCCTAGACACGAGAGGTTGATAGCTTTGTTTCGGCAAAGATCAGGACATGCGTTCTGTAGATTTCATAATTATAACAGTTTCAAATTTGTGGGACTATTCAATAGTTACTTGAATCTTCCAACATGCGCCCTATCCTGGAACTCACCTCGGTATGAGTACGAAGGACTGACATTCTCGGCTTTCGGAAAAAAGACCGCCTGTGTATATTCTTCGCGCTGGCTGCTCCGATTTCCCACAAGATTCTATTCCTCACCACCGCTTTTCCGCATCTCTATCAGAACAAGGCTTATGAGCATCACAGCTTCAAAAAAAAAATCACACTTCACGTCATGGATTCTTCTCATCAAGACGTGGAGATTGTCTTATACGATTCTACATCTTATCCTAATAAGAACCCGGCGACAACCCGATGGCAAAGCTAGCACAGCAAATCACACCAGCTCGATTCGCTCAACGATATGACGTTCAAGCAAAATTACAAGCTTTGCAAGTTGCAATGCCCAAAGAGCAGCTTTCTGCTCTTGAAGTTGCAAACGCTTTGGGAGAAGCTGGAGAAATTAACCCGCAAATCAAGCCATTAGCTGATCTATTGCTTGTAACTTTATGCGTTATTCTTCATAAGCATAAGCGACCCCCCCCCCCCGAAGAACTCAACTCTGTTCTCGGAAAGATTGTCAAAACTGGCCAGGCAAAATATTTGAATAGGTTGAAACGTGGTGCAAAGACTGCAAATAATCTCATTCACGCATGGGCTGCCAGTCAAGATTATAATACACTTAGCTTGGCGACCAATGCTGTGCTTCATGGTATTACTGGAATCGAAACGTTTCTCGCAGGCTCATGCTAAGATGCTATCTAGCTTCCTTGCCAATCGCTCAATGGGGTTACCTCAGCGAACACGCAAACCAGATACAACAACTCATTTGCTCTCGAGCGCTATCTACTTCATATTCAAGTTCAGACCCGCCCGTATTGATCCCCTGTTTGTTATCAGTTCTTGTGGGAGGATTCATTCCGTACGCGCAGCACAACTCTTTTTAGTTCGAAGCTCTTGCTAATAAATACAGGATCCATCAAATCTGCGAGGTTCTGGATTTCGATGTGGATCTCGTCTCGACTGTATTATTCTTATACAGACGATTTCGATCCCAAGTGTAGAAATTCTATGGAGAAAAAATTGGTCCTCGACAAAGCTCTACGCTCTAAGCTGGTGAATCAGTACAGAACTGCAGGCTGTGCTAGCTAACCTGTGGGTAATGATCGGAGATACTGAGGTATTGAATCAGCCTGCCAAGCACCGGCGGCATCTTGCTAATCCAGTCCCGCAAGAATATTCTCAGATAGCTGAGATTATCTTCTCTCTTGTTTCCTCCAACCTTCCTTCGGTACGTGTCGCCTAGAGATCCGTGGGTATGCAAGCTAAGACTTTATAGGAAAGGGATCTCCCCCTCTATGTGCCGTCTTCATCTTATATTATGAGATTCTTTGGTGGCTGGTGTGATACATTAATTGACAAGGATATATCAGAGCACAGTACATTGCTCTTCTTACCGCTACATGTATCTCAGCAGGCCCTCGCTGCTTGCTGGGTTCCTGGTGCAGATACTGCGGAATGGACTATGGACTCGCATTCTGCCTTTTTGCTTCCCGCAGCATGCCGATTTTGGGTGACAACGGGCCCTGCAAGCGATCCCGATCCGTCTTTGGTTTGCTTCGTTTATCACCTGGACACACTCGATGCGCGCCTACAATAATGCTGCATGCGGATCACTCAAACCTTTGAAGTGTACAATGTAGAAAGCCAGCTTAAGCTGGAATCTAGCCAAGAGCAGAACGAAAAAATTAAGACTCTATTTCCTATCGAGATAACAGGCAAAGGCTATAATAAATAATGGAGGTCAATCATCCTGTGTGTGTCTCGGATATAAAAGGTCGCCTTAGGCAAGGCTATGTCTCTTGTGACACTTGCATCTTTCATGCCTTCTTACCCGATAACAGTCTTATCCAAAAGCTGCTCTCTTACGCAATCATGGAATCTCTAGCACGCCCTTGTTATAGCTCGGCCTCAAGGACAGATTGTAACATTGGCTTGGAATCGTGTTCGATTGGCTCCGGACTCGTCGCTCGAGCTTGTGGCAAGGTATAATCTACTCAAATCCTATTTGACTATCCGCGCTTAACCTATGCTATACTGATATATTTCATATGCTATGTCTATCATTATGATTGATGGGGGATGTGGAAAGAGAAAGCAAAATCCAGATGCCCTTCATGCCTCGGTGGACTAAGCCCGCCGGCATCTCCATATATAGTAGGGCGGCCGTACATGCAACTTTCTCTTCTGATCACTTCTCAAAACACAGCAGCATCGGATTGTTCAAGACTACTATCCTTTGTTTTCTACTGCTTTTATCTATACCGATCTTCTGGGTCTAGTAGTTGAGTCTTCAGCAATTTCGTTCTCAGCCTGGATAGAAAGGTTAGAGGGTGTGAGGACTTCACGCCACAGGAAATCCTAAAGCGTATCATATTACCAATAGGGCAAGGTGGCCATTAATAGTCGACCAGAAAACACTTGGACCTGGAGGAATGATCACCGTCCAGTGTGTCGCGGATGATTCAAGGCCTTGATACTGAGATGGGAGCAGGTTCGGTTGAGAACGAACGGATACCATTGATAAATTGTCTTAGTAGATTGCGAATGGACCGTCATGATTTCTCATTACATTGCACATGTACTTACATAAGAGTATTTTCTTATTAAGCTAACACCTCTACGAAACTTTCAATCTCCGAGGTTCATGAATATGGGCTCGTTTTCTTGTTCTCTTTAGTAATACAGCCTTGTCCCAGCAGCCTTGCCATTGGTCTGAAAGCTTGGGCAGGGATGAGACCCCAAACCCTTGCTCATCCTTGTCAAAAGTTTCCGCTGACCGCCAAAATTCCAGACGGCAGAATTCTCGACTTGCGCGAACCCGCCCCCTCCCCTTCCTCCTCCCGCGCTCTCTTTCCATACTCGAGTCTACATCTCTCTATTTCTCATCCACATTTCCAAACAACATCTCACTAAACCATGGCTGGTACAACATTCAAGAAGCGATCGCGCGACGACGCGCCAAAGTCAAAAGCCGCCCGCCCGATCAAAAAGCAAAAGAAACAGACGGCCTACCACAACGAAAGCGAGAGCGCATCCGAGCCCGACAACGACGAGGACTTCCAGGCCGTAAACCTGCTGGATTCAGACGAGGATGATATCCACAATGCACAGGTAGATGACGGCGCAGACACAGACGCGGCCTCAGATGCATCGAGCTCGGAGTCCGAGGCAGAGCGGGCGCCGCGGCGGGACCAGAAGAACAAGAAGCCTGCTGTCTCGATAGCCAAGAACGCACCCGAGAGCAGGCTCGCCAAGGATGCGCCCGCCTCCGCCTCTGAAGGCTCGGAGGGCGCGGGTTCCTCGACAGACGAGGATGACGACGAGGGCGATGAGTACTCGGACCTCGACTCCGAAGATGGCGACGAGGGCGGTAGGGCTGGCGGCAAGCGCACCGGCAAATCCAAGCGCAGCGACCCCGCTGCCTTCGCGACGTCCATGTCCAAGATCCTCTCGACGAAGCTTTCGTCTACCCGACGCGCGGACCCCGTGCTGGCCCGCAGCGCCGCGGCGCACGAGGCAAGCCGGCAGGCGGTGGACAACGCGCTGGAGACGAAGGCAAGGAAGAAGATGCGGGATCAGAAGAGGCTAGCGATGGAGAAGGGGCGCGTGCGGGATGTGCTCGTTGCTACCAACGGGACTTTTAGCAATATCAACCCTGTCACCGGAGATGTCATGGCGGACGCGTACGGGGAGACGACCGGGGAGGTACTGGAGACGGAACGGAGGCTGCGGAAGGTCGCACAGAGGGGTGTGGTACAGCTCTTTAATGCGTTCAGGACGGCGCAGGTTAAGGCTGCTGAGGCAGAGAGGGTCTCGCGAAAGGAAGGGGTGATTGGTGTGGATCGGAAGAAGGAAAAGGTCACGGAGATGAGCAAGAAGGGCTTCCTGGATCTGATTGCCTCGAGCGGAGGTGGGCTCAAGAAGGGCCCGCTGGAGGAGGCTTGACCAGGCCTACAGAATATACGAGCAGAGGTGAATTCCTCTGGGGGGGGGGGGGGGGAAAGGACATTGCATTTGACGGGCGTCTTGCGGTTGATTAGGATTTCTCAATTGAGGAGCGATGTGTCTCCCGCTTGTTCCAACGGGGCAAGATGGCAATGATGACCATCTCTGTACATAAAAATACAAATGGCGCACCCTTGCCACAGGCGATGAGGCAGTCGGTCTATACCATCCAATTCTGCGACTATGACTCGTCTCTGGGCTCCCTAAACAGCGTGATCTTTTTTTTACTATTCATCCACACTCCGATGTGGCCGAGATCATGTGCCTCGTGCCGTCTACCATGGTGTACCAGGTCGCATTATCATCGCCCATCCAGTCGGCACGTCATGTTGTCATGACTTGAAGTCGCTCGCCTGTAGGTTCCTTGTCATGGACGGCAGCCTCACCACCAGCCCATTTAGCTCCGGGGTCAGGCTGATCTGACAGCCCAGCCTGCTGGTCTCCGTCAGGCCAAATGCGAGATCAAGCATGTCGTTTTCATCATCGTCGGGCTCGGGGATCTTGTCGTAGTATTCCTCGTCTTGCACGATCACATGGCACGTTGAACATGCGCAGGACCCGCCGCAGGCACCTAAAGGAAACAGGACATGTCAATCTCCTGTCGCAATCACATTCTCGCGTTGTACGATTCTGCAACGACAGCACAGAACGGGTTCCTGCCGTACCTTCCATATCTAGGTCGTGCGCTTGGGCTATGTCCAGTAGATTATCCCCCTTCGACGCAGCGACCTTGGTCTCCAGCCCATCCTTGTCGATGAATGTCACGTAGATCTCTTCGCCTGGTTTGGGCGGATCGATGTGCCCATGCCGCCTTATTCCGGTCGAGGAGAACGGCCGTGAGTTCTGGCCCATGCTAAGCTGGTGTATCCGGCTGGGTATGCGGTGATTTCGGGGTATTGTGCCGGGGCGAGGCAGTATTATGCGAGACGACTTGTTGCCAAATGATTGAGAGAGTGCAGAGGTTGATGCTGCCTGGGCACGCATGAGCGAGCGCGTAAACGCCCTTGTGGTGGTAGCCATGTTGGGACGAGAGCCTGTGCGGAAGAAAAGAAGAAGAATGGGGAAAAAAGAGGGCGGCAGCGGAGGGAGGATCAAGTCGATGTTATGCTGAGGGCTCAGGTCCTAGCCAGGCGGGGAGACGGCGTATTCGAAGATGTTCAGCTACCCAACCAGATGGTAACCAATAATCGTCGAGTACGCTGGCAAGTCAATGCACGTTGGCGGCAGTCGTGCAGGCAGAATGCTGAGTCTATCCTCAACAAGGCCAAGAGACAGGCAGAGAAAATCACGGGAGAAATCCGAGGCCAAGCGGGCTGCGGACCCTGCACTGACGTTCTTGCGTAACCCAATACCAAAAGGCCGGATCGTCAGCAGAATTCTGATTCTTTCTTGCTGCTTATCGATAACAAAAGATAATGGGCTTAGGTAAGCTCCTGGGACAGCTCCCCCGCCTTCAGTTTTCCGACATGGGTGACTCTCCATCCTGGTTTGGCTTGGCTGGGCTGGGCCTTGACTTTGGATATTTGGGGAATGATTTCATACGACTCGAGACTCTCTTCATGCAAACAGACAAACGACGTGCCAACACACAACTGATACATACCACACACAGGCGACACAAGCCTATACAGGGGAAGCACACAGGATTTTCATATCCACTGGTCCCCGCCTTTGGGCAGCATCGAAGCTGCTGGCAGCAGAAATCAGCCCATCCAAACCATCCACGACGCTTTGCTGCCACAAGATTTTGAAGATTTGAAAGACCCGACAAGAATCATCGACAGCACTGCACACATCCAGAAGATGGCAAACAACCACAGACAAGGGGTTAACCCTCTCCGCCCTTACTATGTCCCTCCTACGATCGGGGAAACCAACATCGAACCGTCCAACATTCCCGGTCCCAATGCCTTCTCCCGCTCAGCAAATGGCTCCGCCAAGTACGCGTCCAAGGCACGCGACATGTTTTCGGATCTCGACTACAAGGACTACATCTCTGAACCTTCGCCCTCGGTCGTTGGAAACATCAAGGAAGTGATCAACGAGCTCATGTGGAAATATACCACCGTCTTTCTGGCGCAGCCCTTCGACGCTGCCAAGTTGATCTTGCAGGTCCGCACCCAGGATGACGTTGGGGCCACGGGACCTTCACCCAGCTTGCCATCTTCGCCGGTGGTCTCTAGGCAGTCGAGCTTCAAGGCAACTCCGTACGGCGAGGTATGTAACGAACCCGGAAAGGCAAGCAGGCAGTGGACGAGAACTTTTTGTGCGTGACGCGGCGGACGCTGACTTTGGGATGGGGATTAAAAAAACCACAGCTCTCGGATTCAGAAGGCGACGAGCCGGCGTACTTCACCTCGACTGTTCCTCATACACCCTCACCAGCACGTACACGAAGGAGACAGTCCATGACACCGCCACCAGAAACACCCAAGACCGCCAAGAAGTCTACGCTGCCGTCCCACATGCTCAACATTCGCCGGCCCGACTCGATTACAGAGGTGATGTCGCAGCTATGGCAGAACGAGGGAGCATGGGGCGTGTGCAAGGGGACAAACGCTACCTTTGTCTACAAGGTATTACAGTCGCTGCTGGAAAGCTGGTCGAGGAGTCTGCTGTGCGCACTCCTGGATGTGCCGGATCTCGGCCTCAAGACGGATATGGACCGCCTGGTGGACATTGCATCCCCTTACCCCTGGGCTTCCCTGTGTGTTGCAGCTGCAGCTGCTGTGATCACAGGTCTCATCCTTTCTCCTCTGGACCTCGTCCGGACAAGGTGAGTCCTGACAATGTGCTGATACTGATGAGCTGCTAGAGCTGACGCCCCTGCTAGGTCCATAATCACATCAACATCACGGGGTCCACGGCGGACACTGGGCATATTGCGCTCTTTGCCTTCGTACATGTGCCCATCAAGCCTTGTGCTTCCTACCACCCTCCACGCCTTCATCCAACCCATCCTCCGTCTGTCGACACCCTTAGTCCTGCGGACCAAGTTCATGATTGATAGTGAGGTGTCACCGACAACCTTCTCACTCGCAAAGTTCTGTTCTTCAACAGTCGCTCTGTTCGTCAGCCTGCCACTGGAGACGGTGCTTCGTCGGGGTCAGGTCGCCGTGCTGAGCACTCCAGAGTACGTCCGCGCCATCGAGGGAGGCGTCGGCTCAGCTAAGAGCGGTCGCGAGGAGAAGGGAGTTGCGACGCCATCGCTCGAGACGATCGTGCCACCAGGAAAATACGACGGCGTATTAGGTACCATGTATACGATTGTGAACGAGGAAGGCTCGAGGGCTGTTCCGCCTACCCCGGCAGCAAGGACACGGGCTGCCTCCAAGAAGGGCAAGCCACGGGTTGCCGAGACCGTATTTCGACGAGGTCAGGGCGTCGAGGGACTGTGGAGGGGATGGAAGGTCAATTGGTGGGGATTGGTTGGGCTGTGGGCAGCTGCGAATGTGGGAGGCGGAGGGGATGGGGAGTTCTGATCGGGTCCGATCTGGGGTCCGCTCGTGCGAAAACTTTGAAGTCCGTTTCCAGAAAGAGAGAGACAGAAACGTGGGCGAGACAATGGCCATCACGTTCACGCAAAGAACCTGGCAGGGGTGTGTGGGCCACTGTTTTGGCAGAAGCAAGCGGGTGTCCAATGGTTGAATTTCTCTCTCTACTCATGAATCACGGTATGATATCCCTGCCTCGGTCGTTGTATTATGTATATTGGTTGCGGATACAAAGACGTGCAAATATACACATCTCTCTTCAGGCCTAAGGCCCTTCGACCATCGTGAATGGCGGTAGCAGTAAACATCCTTGGTCCACACCGGTCGAACGAACATGCATGTTGTGCGACGATTAGTTTGCTTTTCTTGAACTTTCTGTTTTTCTTTTCTTTCTTTTTATACAATGCGCGCCTAGTTCAGATATAGTGTGCTAGACTCCTTTAAGCTCAGCACCATGCGCTGGCTTTCTCAGCTCATAGCAACTGTTTAATCAGACGTGTTTCTAGAAGTGGGAAGTTTTCTAAGTAGAACTGTTGCAACTAGGATATCTACGCATACAGATATGGGTTTAAGCTGGCGAAAAGAGGTTCACTGTTTATTGGAGTAGAAAGGGTAGACAGCTTAAATTTCGTAATACTATGAATAGAAGGGCAGTGGTCTTAACGGATTAATAGGTCGAGGGTATGCGTGGTTCCAGGTGGCCGAGTAAAGCCCTAAGTATCAAAACCAGGTGCGCACTTATGATAAGCGCTTCCCTTTCTTTTCCCTTCAAAAGCAATACCGCAAAATTTGTTCAGCCAATGAGGACGTCCATATCTAAAAATCAGGGGGGAGACTTAATTTACATCAGGCGAGCCATTGGCGGAGGAACTTGAATGGGCATGTCCGAATTCTTTAAATCCGACTGACTGAGCCTCGACCACGAAAGACGTCGAACAAAGTTGTGCGATGTGGTTCCCATATGGAGAATACAACACTGGTACCGACGGGCATTTTCTTATGCAGGACATCATTGATCACTCAACCGGGGTTTCCAAGCTGCCATTCCTCGGAGCAGTTGATTGCGTACCGCCTCACGAGGCTAGGCCCGTTTCTACGCGCTCAGGTGATGAGTTTCTGGGTTTTCTGTCTCGACCATACCATCTCTATCGACCGGGAAACAAGTCCATCCCATGGCAGAGCAATATCCGGTCGCAACCGTAGCACCGTCGTGACCACACCTGGGCGCAATCCTCCTTGGTGCCGATGGCTTGTTGCGTCTACCCGAATGTCAGCCTCGATTCCTCCCCTCTCTCGCCCATTGCATGCACCCCAGGTCTTGGCATGGAAGATTGGGTGCCGAACTTACCGCATCTGGCATCCAGAGGCTTGACGACGAATGTCACTCCACGCTCATGCAAGGAATCACGCTCACCACTGGGGATCTTCTGCAGGCCAGTAACACTGAAACCTCTGGGTGTGTGGAGTATGGCGCTCTCCGAGCTGAGCAGTCATTTTACAGTATATGCTGTCGGGCCACGGCCGACTTCCGTTGCGGCGCTGCAATTTGCCCTAGGAGACATGTCGAAACGACTGCAGGACGACCATGTTCCGCAGGTGCTCGGAATGGGCAAGTGCTGCCATTCGAAGCCCCTTCTCTTAAGATGGAAAATGGGCCCACCTCGAGGTGGCCTGGGGCACGCGCGGCCAGGCTGCAAAAGAAATCAAGACATCTCACGTGGGTCCAGGGGAGGAAGGGATCCCAACCAGCCACTTGCAAGGGAAAAAGCAGTAGCAACATCTGGTCGGATCTGAAGGCTTCTTTGGTGCCATCCTATTGATGGAAGACTTCCTCGCTCAGCAACGGGCCTCCTGGGGTGGATAGAGTGGCCCAACACGGTAATTGTCACGACTCTTACCAAGCTGCCCACGTATAAGATGGAGTTGTGGTTCTATATTCTCTCTTGAGGCCATTGTTGTGCTTGGTTTGGACTTGAAATCTGGGCAACGCAAAACCACTCCCGTCGGACAGCTGTGATCTGATCTCTCTTATACCTAAGATCTCTCCCACGTGCCCGACTCGTTGTTCACTGAAGATTAAACCCATCATGGCCATCTTGTCGCGATCCATACTCGGCGCCCTTGCCACTACCACGACTGTCATCGCTCATTCCCACGTCAATAATCTAGTCATAGATGGAGTATGGTGGCAGGGATACGACCCTACTGTCGACCCTTACCTGACGGATCCTCCCATCGTGGTGGGCTGGACAGCTGATGACACTGATAATGGCTTTGTTGCTCCGGATGCTTATCAGACTGGAGACATTATCTGGTAAGTTCTTTTCAACATAAACAGTTGCCATTCAGAGGAGGGGAAGGGGGCCAGCACGTCTGTTTTATACAAAGATTCTCGGACAGTTCTCCTCCTTGAACAAACCATATTCTCTGCCAAGAGGAAAAAAATATAGATTAATTAATCTGACGACCTATTTAGCCACAAGAACGCGACACCCGCGGGTGGCCACGCAACCGTGGTGGCAGGCCAGTCCATCTCGATCCAGTGGGCGATTCCCTGGCCCGACAGCCACAAGGGCCCCATGTTAGATTATCTTGCTGCATGTAACGGCGACTGTGAGACAGGTACGTATAGCAAGCTTCTGGATCTCCATTATCTATCCGATGTTATGCTAAAGATATAAAATAGTTGACAAGACGACGCTCGAGTTCTTCAAGATCGACCAGGTGGGCTACATCAACGGCTCCGACCCCGGCATCTGGGGCGACGATGTCTTCATCAACAACAACAGCACCTGGCTCGTGCAGATCCCCGAGGACCTCCTCCCTGGAAACTACGTCCTTCGGACCGAGATCATCGCCCTGCACAGCGCCGAGTCCGAGGATGGCGCGCAGAACTACCCGCAGTGTTTCAACCTTGCCGTCTCGGGGACGGGCACCCTCTTGCCGAGCGGAACGTACGGAACTGATCTATACCAGGAGACAGACCCTGGTATTCTGTATGTTTGAAACCCACTTTTTGTTTCCTGCTCCATTGCCCCCGCCCCCCTTGGTGAATGTAAACTATGTATTTTCTCATCAAGCACATACCTGGAGAAAAGGAACCTTCAAAGCTGATGTCCGAGAAACTCCCCAGCTATAACATCTACGTCACGTCCGAGAACTATACCATCCCAGGTCCAACACTGTACAGCGGCTTCCCCAGCTCCGTAGAGCAGACCAGCTCGACCGCCACCGTCACCAGCTCCGCCATCACCCCTGGCGCCGCGAGCACCAGTGCCTCCTCGGTCGCGAGCACATCGGCCACGACAACTGCCGCCAGCTCGACGGTGACCAGCGCATCGTCTAGCTCCGTCGCCAGCACCTCGACCACGCTAATCACCACCACCACCTCGCCTGCTGTGACCACGTCGGCTACCTCGGCGGCAGCCACTGGCGGGCAGAGCCTCTATGGGCAGTGTGGGGGTAGTGGCTGGACAGGACCTACAGTCTGTGCGAGTGGTACCTGCACCACAGAGAATGCATACTACGCCCAGTGTCTTTGAGAAAAAAGAAAGAGATGGAGGATGAGAGGAAGAAGGAAGGCGGACAAGTGGGATGATCCGTCTGTCCTAGGTGGCTGTGGACATATATTCTATGAAGGATGCTGAAGACTGCGCTTGGCACGAGTGATTTCAGTCACAATCAGCATCGTTTTGGTTCACGATACCTTACTCGTGTAGATAACTTCAATTCTCATGCTGAAAAAAAGGCGGCTTCTTCAAGCCCTTGCCAAATACTTATCATGGAACCAATATTTGCTCAAGCAAATAGACCCGTCCATCATCATCATCATCATAAACAAGCCCAGGTGCTGGGCGCAGCGTAGAGGCCAGGTGTCTAGGTGACATCTCCGCGGCGCATTGTGCCACGGACATTGATGGGATTAACCGCTGATTGCAAATTTCTAGGCGGACCGCAATACAAATCGATGTACTCCTTCACAGATTTTTCTTACCCTTTTTCCTCCATGGATTTTACTGCAGGCGGCGAAGTGGAACGCAGAGCGGTTAAGAGATGAGCGAAGCGTAGCAGTCGACACTTTACATTTCCGTTCTTATTCGCTCTTTCCTCTTTCCTTCTCCAGAATCTCTAGATAACAAGGTACAAAGAAAGACTTGAAAAAAGAAGAGAAGAGAAAATCGAATGAAAACCAAAATCTGGAGCTTCGACTGTCTTATGCTTCGTTTAATAACCTTATCATTATTAGCTATAGCAGGGTTTTCGAAAGCACATTAATGTATCTGGAATACTATTCAGGATACAAGATTTGGGCATTGGGCTGTCGCATCTACATGTCAACACTATGTTTGATGAATTCATGATGCACAACTGTCAGATCTCTTGAAATGGTTTGGTTGAAATTAAACCCCATGCTATCTATGCATCCAGCCCTTCGCAATAACTGCGCCGAGATGAAAATTTAACTTCAAGCTCTAGTGCGTTCTATTAACAGTTAATGACCCTTAAACACCAGAAGGATCACCTCTATGTCACCATCATCCTTCTTTATACATCTTATCCTCTACTCTTCGTCCTCGGCGGCAGCCTTCTCGACCAGGTAATACCGATCGTGACCCGTCTCCGAGTTGTGGTCGTGCTCAATAGCCACCTTGTTGAGCGACAACAGTGCGTTCTCGAGGATCGTATCCTTCTTGTGCCTGTCCTTCCTGCCGAGGTCGTTGAGCCACTGGATCTTGTTAAGGATATAGTACGTGATGGCAATGAAGATGGTAACACCGATCGAGTACGCCCAGACGAGGACAACGGTGACAATATCCGTCCAGCCATTGCTGCTGTTCTTGAAGGAGTCGCTGGGGTGTGTGTACATGACACCACCACCGCTGCCAGACAGCCAGCCGAATAGACAGAAGATGGTGGCCAGCACGTCGACCACGAAGATGGCTCCCACAAGCTGCCACGAGGGCCACGTCTTACCGCCGCGGGTGACGAAGATGAGCCAATTCTCCGTTAGGGCGATCTCGAGGAAGAGAACCTCCTGGATGGAGCCAAAGTTCTGGATTATACCGCCGTTGGTAAGGAACATGGTACCCCGCACGATCCAGGTGGCAACAGCAAGTTCGAATCCGAGGATCACGCTAATAACCCAGATTTTGCTGAGCTGCCATTCGACGGGTCTTGGTTCGACGTGAGCGTTATCATAAGCGACCGCAACAGTGGCCAGGTCAGCGAAAAGGGCGATGAAGACGATCAGGTCCGGGCGAACTGTCTCGTTCAGAATGATCATAGAGGTAGTAAGGTAGATCTCGAGATGAAGACACAGAGCGATACGGTACTGGATGTAAGCCTTCATGCGCTGGAAGATCTGTCGGGCCGTCTTGATGGAGAGAATGATGGTGCTCAGTCCAGGAGCCAGGAACACGATATCAGCTGCGGCTTGAGCGGCCTCGGAGGAACCCTCGACAGCAATACCACAGTCAGCCTTCTTGAGGGATGGAGCATCGTTAACACCTAGATGACAGCTGTTATTAGCACATTGTGGCCTTCTTTCTTTCAGTCGAATGTTTTCGCTTACCATCACCAGTCATAGCAGTCAGGGAGCCTCTCTGCTGCAGCATCTCCACGACCTGGTACTTGTGCTCGGGGAACACCTCGGCAAAACCGTCGGCACGCTCAATGAGATCATGCTGGAGAGCACCGGAGAGACCAGAGTTGAACAGCTTGTTGGCGTTGTAGACCTTAGTTCCCATGCTCAGCATCTTGCAACTGTGATTTTTGTCTGTTAGTTACACTTATTTCCTTATAATGTAGAGCAAGGTAAGAAGGACCCGTAATTATCACTTACGTTTCCTTAGCAATTGCGATGGCATCACCAGTCAACATCTTGACAGGAACTCCTACAATTTGGTTAGCGGTCTTATCCTAAGCAGACAGAAAATGTTCATAAAACATACCCAGAGCCTGAGCCTCAAGGATCGTCTGAGCAGTGTCTTCACGAGGGGGATCAAACATGGAGATCATTCCCAGAAGTTGCCAAGGCTCATCATTCTTCTTGACAGCCACACCAAGAGACCGGAAGCCACGAGCAGCAAACTCCTTGGCCTTCAGGTTGTACAGGTTACGGACATCCTCGGTCGTGTCGGCCAGCTGGACAACAGCTCTCGGCGCACCCTTGGCACAGATGTACTTGTCGTTTCCGAGACGGCACTCGCAAGTAATGCGCTTGGAGACTGGGTCGAACGGGGTGAACTTGTCCGTGGTCCATCCCTGGCGGAGGATCTCGCGCGCCTTGGGGTAGCGCTTGAGGGTCAGGATAGTAATCTTGTCGATAGGATCCAGCGACTGGATGTTGTGAGAGCTGGCAAGGGCAGCCACAGCCATCATCCAGTTGACGTCTTGGCCTTCAGCGACATATGGCTCACGGATAGAAAGCTTGTTCGCAGTCAGTGTGCCAGTCTTGTCAGAGCAAAGCACGTTGACACCCTGGTGATTTGTGTCAGTAAAAGTCACAGAACATACTACTTTATTCAAGGTGGGGAAAGGACTCACAGCCAGAGACTCAATGGCAGTCAGCTTCTGAACGATGGCCTTCTGCTTGGCCAGGTACGCAGCACCGACAGCCAGAGTGGTCGTGGTTACGACGGGCAGGCCGACGGGGACTCCAATAATAAAAAGCACCAAAGCATAATCAAGGAGTGTCTGAACGCCTGGAGAGGCAATGTGGATGTGGCGGAAGAAGCCGCCGATCCAAGCCGCCAGAATCCAGAACATGACCAGGACAAGCAGAGATGTGCCGATGGTGTCCATGACCTGCTTGAAGTGTCCGGCGTCCTTGGTACCCTCCACGAGACTGGCAGTCTTTCCGACGAATGAGTACTTTGCCGAGGTCGTGACGATGGCGTACGCCTTGCCTCGCTTGCATCCAGTGGTGTAGTAGACTCCATCGCCCATAAACTTATCAACAGCGAGAGACTCTCCGGTAATGGCGGACTGGTCTATTAACATGAATCACCATCAGTTGCTGCATTTACTCCAAGTGGAACTATGCGACATTTCAACTCACCACAAGCAATCAAAGAAACACCGTAGTGAATAGATCCGGCATCGTCATCATCCTCTGTTTCCTTGCCAGCCTTGTCGTCGCCATTGGCTTCATTGGCCGCATTGGGGTCGAACTTGTCCTCGTTCTTCAACTTCTTGAACTCTTCAAAGTCCTGAGGGGTGTTGTAGTCGCAAATCAGCTGGCAGTCGCCAGGAATAGTTTGTCCTTCTTGCAGAATGACCTAATGAGGTGAAACATTAGCATGTGGAAAGGCTGAATAGCTCGGGGCTGAGAAAGACCCACAACATCACCTGGAACCAGTTCCCTGGCTAGGATGATCTGTTCTTGGCCGTCCCGAACAACAGTTGTCTTCATAGCAATATCACCCTTCAGACTGGCAACGACATCTGCTGCCTGCTTCTCTTGGTAGTATCCGACGAAAGCGTTCAAAAGGAGGATGCCAACGATGACACCGAAATCAATCCAATCGTTCAGACCAACGGCGAGCAGGGCAGCGATTTCCATGACTATAAACAAGGGAAGAGACACTTGCTTAGCATTCATTTCGGACAATATGGGCTTGGCTCTGCCGCTCAAAAATTGAGTAAGCGTGCTCCTCTCATATCACACTCACCATAAAGAATTGGTCCCTCAAAGAAGCCCAAGAACTTCCGGAATTGGTTCTCCTTCTCGGCAGTAAGCTCATTCCAACCGAAACGCTTCCGTCTCTCTGCGACCTCACTGCTGCTGATACCGGCATGAATATCGGTCTCGAGCCAATGTGCCGGTGCCTTGCCCTCCTGTCCGGCCTGCTGGTTGTCGAAGGCCGGGTCCTCGCTCTTCCAGAACTTCCACCACGCGACGGGCTTCTTCTCCTCCTCCTCTACGCCATGATGGTGTCCGCTGGAATCGTAGGTGGTGATGAAACGGTCGAGGGCCTCGTACTCTCCGAGGTCCTTGCCGCCGCCGAGGCCGCCGCTGCTCGAACTGTTGTTCAAGGCATTGGCCTCGACATCATCGTCCGGATGATGTCTGTTGTGACCGAGAGTCATACTTGCGAGTCAGACAGACAGCGTCTCGAGAGGGAAAAAAATTGTCCAGGCAAATGAAGGATCGATCAGTTGGCAAGCCTCACTTTCCCGCAGCCTCTCTGTGAACCCGAAACGACGCAAAGGCAGAAGCGGGAAGGGGGATCCTCACATGCCACACGACGATGGGGGGGACAAGCCAGGTCTTAAACAAGAAAAAGAAAAACAGAACCACTACAACACAAAGTACCCTACTACCTTATGATCGGCGCAGCAACATTTTATTCCCTCATAACGGAATTGAGCAAACTCTGATTCGCGTGCCCGGTTCTACCGGCTCGCTCTTTCGGAGCAAAGCCCGTAGCGATTAGAAGGATAACATCATACAGTAGAAGTATGTAATACCTCTATTGGCCCGCCTCGGACCCTTTAAACGCGCATGGCCCACCAGCCGACCACTCCAGGAAACCCCCAGGACTTTTTTCTCGCGTGAGGCGTTGAAGGGAGGGGGGCTTTTCTTGGTGTTGCCATTGCACAACAAGCGTGCGCCACAGCGCCAGCCTACATATGTCGCGCCCTAATGCCGTCGTACCCGCTCAGGCGGTCTTAATTATTTCCCTCTAGGGTCGGTTGCCTTTCTTCTTTCTATCTCTCTTTCTCTCTCAGGGCACCTGCAGGCCGGGCGGCTGTCTGCCGTACACAGCCTAATACTAGAGCACGAAGGGCAAAGTGATCAAGGAAGATGCTGACCATTTAATCCGGTAGATCCGGTGACTGCCTAGGGCTTCTGCTCAATCTCAGCGTCGCGTGAGCGGCTCAACGGCTCCACATGGGGAGTGCCGTCATAGCGCATGGTTTGCAGGTTTCCGGGCCCCACGTTGTGCTGATCGTAACATTTGTTTCCGAACGTTGTTTCCGGGTCGCCAGGCCATCTTTTATGCAGTCCTACTCTGAAGCACTATGCACAACAACAGGCAGACAGTAGGAGGCCAACAAGATCCTTCTCACATATTTCGAGAGCAGGATGATAGAGATGCAGGCAGAGATCGTGATAGAAAAAATCTGATTGACAGAAGTATGTATGTATATACACTTGCAGGACTGTGTGTCCCTCAGGATCTTGACTAAAAATACAGGATACGCTCACAGACAGAAGCTTGGCCCGAAGCTTGAAAAGAAACCAGGCCCTCCCATAGAGCCAATCTCGACTTTGGAATATTTTGTGACCGAGGCACGATCAGATTTCAAGCCCCGGGTGTGTGGGCCGTCTTTAGTCTGGAAAGCCTCTGCCAGTATTATGCCTATGGCACGACTCGCGTGTGTTGATCATGTTGAATTTTCTCCTTGTAGGACAAAAAAAGGGTCCATCATTGCTTTAAAGAAAAGTACCGAATATTTAATCTGTATGTGCTGAGCTATTTCCTTAAATCGCGCAGGCGATGCACCCCGAGTCGGCCTGCACAAATCTTTAGGAATAGGGCCGCCATCCTTCGGCAAGTACCTGCGTCGGCACCGATGACGGCCAGCGGGACAGAGTCCTTTTCGTCAACAAACCCACTCGGGACTACGTACCACCCCTTGCTTTTTGAAATGGACCGCTTCTGTTTATTGCCTCGTGTAGGCATCATAGTAAACATGAAGATGGGTTTTTAGCATTTCTACAAGCTGGGGGGGGGGGGCTTGCATATCGTCCTCTATGCTCTGTGGACATGCAACGCAGGTACCGACATAATTACTTACTAATATATGAATATGGCATGAACCAGTCGTCGAGGTGCTGTGGATCGGATCGGGGCGAACGCGGGCCAGCTTGGCGCAAAAAGCTTGTCTTGATCTGCATGTCTTGGAGAACACCCAGCTGGGCAGCGTGGACGATCCTCCGTCATAAGAGGGGCAGCTTCTTCTGTCTGAAGTTTTAGTCGAAAACCCACTGATAATATGTATCTATTATGTATATGCGTATAATCCCTTACTGCTGAAAAAAATTCGAAGGACAAAGAAAAGAAATTAGTTCGAGCTCGTCGTCCGAGGGGGGGGGGTTCCCTACTCCGAGAGTTTTCGTTTTACGAGCTTCCATACAAACTTCTGCTCGAGCTTCGGACTATTTTGAGTCAGTCGTTGGGAAGAGGACTGATCGGCTTTCGCTTCTCGCTGGGAAGACTACAAGTCTTATCTACGTCTTAGACCGACCATTTTGGTGGACCCCATATTTTCTTTTACTTTCTTCTTATGCCGTAGCAGGATGCGAAGCCCAGCAATGGAGAACACGCCCAACGGCAACACTAGGTCTGGCATGCGGATACTCGACGTCTAGGCATGTATTTATGTACAACAACAAATAGAATCCTTGAATGATCGGTAGTCAGTATGATAGTAAGAAATTATTCTGCCGATGGTTTTTATCACATTTTAAATATGGCTGGATAGAGCACGGTTCAACCCAAGTCCAATTTATCAGGGTCGGATGTATCGGGAAATGCGAATGCAGTCGGCCCGCGATGTACACGAAGAATCGCACCAATCAATACTTGCCACATTTGCCTCGCTCAAATGTAGCTATATAGGGTCCTGCGTGGTGGAAAGGGCCCTGGAAACATGACCTGGACCCTGAGCCCTTACATATCATATTACGGTATCTTGACCAACTGGTTCATGCAGGCCCCAATTATTAATCATGAACGGGGAGCCCTTCACATGCAGTCTTTTTAGCAGTAAACTGGTCTTTCAGTTTTGGCCCACCCTCATAGACAGTGTACTTAGGTTGCTAGTAAATTGCCAAATGCCACTTACACTGACTATAATCAATAAATACGTTGTGAATCTTCGAATGATGCAACGTTGAAGTGTGCTATGTAAATACTCCCGAGCAAAACCCGTGGGTTCGATCTAACAAATCGGGCCTTCATCAAGGAAATTCTCATAAAGAGGCTAATACACCGACTCCCTCAAGATTACACAAAGTCCACGATCACGGACGAGGTCTCTACGCAGCATGATACTGTACTGTACTACTTTAGCACTTCTTATATGCATGCCGAGCCTCAATCGGGCAAGCCGGCACTTGGCAGGGTCGGCGGTTTTCCCAGATAGGCAACTCGCCGCCAGACTCTCCATGTTACAGGGGTCTCTGAGTAAATTATTAATGTTATCTTGCTAGGCCTTGAATTCCCATAAGCCTCGACATTGTGAATATCACCTCCTCAACAAACATACAATCCCCGGCTCAATTGTGTCGATACTACTTGAGTACAAGCTATAGCCCGGTTTCACACCGACTACAAGACGACATAATACAGATGAGCCGCGAGTTGTGTACAGCATGTACGCGGTGATTCAAGTTGACCCGTCGCTCCAAGCACAGGTTCGGAGAGCATGCGATACTTGTCACCGGAACAAAGTGAAGTGTATACGCGACCACGGAAGCGAAACCGGGCCATGCCAGCGTTGTCAAGAGACCAGCAGTAAATGTGTGTTCAGCGTCGCGAAGAGGAATAAGCGCCAAAGCCAGGCTTCGCCCAGGGTACAAGATGTCTCAAAGATCAAAACCAACAACGGTGATGTCAGACTAGAGCCCAAAACCGCAAAGGGTCGAAGTGAGAATCTACGAACAATCTACCTTCCTGAGTGTTGGCTAATACAAACAAACAGTGGTGCCAGCGCTGGCCGAGAGCACGAATGCGACCTCATCACATATCACGTCGAGGTGCTTTGATGGCCCGATTGAGGTTTTCGATGTCGAAATGACTGGTGTTAGCGACCTGTGTCAGTCAAAATCAGCGGACGCTATGTTATGCTCGTTGGTGGATTCGCCGGCGTCTTCGTCATCAACAGATTTCTGTCTCGAAACCTTGGCCTCAGTTTGGACTGGTGGACATCAGCAAGCAATCCAGCTATCCGAATCACAGCCTGTGGATGAATTGGATATATTTTCGTGGACAGCTAAGATGGCTGGCCTCAACGCCCTCATGACCCAGCATTTGAAGGACTTTCCCAGCGTTGAGTCAGCGGCTGGCCCACGAATTGTCCGAGGAGAGGGAGGAGTTGCTTCACCTGAAAGACATCACCTGGACGTGACAAGTTTCCTGACAGCCTCAGAGGAGTTTGCTAAATTCCTTGCGCGAACATCAGAACAACTACCTCCTCATCCAAAACTTATGGGCTATCTTACAGAGGGTAGCCCGCTTGGATCATCACCTCGAACACTGTCGCTTGACCCAGCATCGGAACTCCTAATGATTTCTACATATTTACGACTCATAGAAATTTGCGATAACATTTTACATCGCATACATGAGCAGTTGATAGAGCATCAAGAACAGTACGGTGGCTGGTCCTCTCTTACCTCCAGCCCTGAGAACGACCTCCATCCAACTGTCAACTTGGTCGATTCCAACTTCTCACGTATTCGGGATCTCATACGGAAGATATTGTTACCTAAGGATACATCTGGATATAGGGGCGGATTTGACTGCTTTGGAGGGGCGGCATTGGCAATTGTGCCGGATCTAGCTGTGCAAGCCATCCGTCTGCGAGAGGTGGCAATCTCCTCACTTCTGGCTGAGATACGAAACATGCCACACAATAACCTTGAGTCCGCACAAGGTGTAACGATTGGTGAATTTGATGTTATATAGATAGTTGTTCGCTCTCTGAGCAAAGAAAACCACATATTGCTCAGGGAGAGCTTGCTGCTGGAAGACTGCAGCTCGCAAAGGCATTTTGCAATGCATAAAGTCCTTCCGATTGTACTGTTGCAGTCAGAAGTCGCGTTGCAAAGAATTATTCAGAGGTTCAAAATTACGTCTGATCAGGTGGCCGAGGAAGAAGGCTCTTATTTCACATGGTGAGCTATTTCGGTAGTCTGTGTCCGTGATGCTGCTCCGAGAATGAAGACTATCAATTGGATTTGCCTTCCTTCCCTCTTCATTCTCACTGGCTCAATATCTACCATCTTACATTTCCTGAAGCTTTATTTCATTCCAACAACACAATGTGAACTCGCCACTCCAAATGCATGATGCTGCTGCAACTTCTCAGACGTTCTTGACTAACTTCTTGCTGAAGAACAAAACCTGTTCTTCAAAGCACGCGCGCATGGTGCCTAGCTATTTATCCAGAAGATCAAGTCAGAGCGTTGAGATCGCTACAGACTCACCACTAGAACCCACAGAAATTTGACCTGGCGAGCAAACGCTGGAGATCTGAAACACAAGGATGGCATAATCAGAGTGGTAGCAGGCCCAGGGGATCAATTTCAGTCACTGGCCACAGGCTTCATTACCGGTCCTCAAGTCAAAGATCCTGTGGATAAAGTCTACACTTAGATGGCAGCTAAAGAAGAGTGAAGAGCGCTGGTAGATGGCTATATAAGCCTATCTCTTTCTACAGCTAGATTAGAAATAAATAGACCACTCAATACTTATGTACTTTTGTACTAACTTATAATTAGGTTTTCACACAAAGAACGACGCCGGTTGTGAAGCACGCTGTCTAAAATGGTAGGCTATGAGACTGGCTCTTCTTCACCACACCTTCGTAATGTGTTCACAGAACCCGTGTAGTCGTAGAGATAACCGTGTCAGGGAAAAGGCTTGTCGGTCCGGTTGCTGATTATGAACGTCGTCTGTCGTGAAGGCAATGACGCAGACTGATTAGCTCATATACTCATGAATTTACAAGGACTTTTGTAATGTCTCAGCTAAATAGTGCTTGAATATCGCGTGTTTCCTTCACAGCTGATTTCCAGGTGTCAGCCTACGAGGCACACACGTTTGATATGATATCCCCGTGCCTTGCACACATCAGATACTAGTCACATCAGTAAGTGAAAGATAATGTTCCAATTCCTCGGCTGGCATCGACAGTCAAGAACTTCTATGAATTATTAATCGGTAAATGAATAGTACTGAGTGTTTATGTTTAGTCTAACGTGTAACCCGTATGCCTCTGGAGATCCTAGCGAAAGCGTTGCGCAGTCTGTCTACCAGCATTGAACAGATAAATAGTACATCTAGTGATTCTTGGACCGTGTATTTCGTGAGATATAGTTCTAGCTAGAAGTTGTATCGGTATGAGCCTGGTCTTTAGTATTACCGCTTGTAACGGCCTCGTGATTCAGAATTGAATTTAAGGGAAACGGCAACATCTTCATTAAGGAGAAGCCAAAAGTATCGACTTCAGCTTTGATTTTTTTTTAACGCGCTCGTATATTTATCTGTGATTTGCGGCTGCAGTATTCTCTGTCCTTCTCTACTAGGAAAGGATGATCAATTCAATCGTACGTCTGAGCTTTTTTGAATGCGACCAAGTCGACAAGACTTGATCCAAAGTGATGCGAAGTGACCTTTACTGCTATGTATTGAATGACTATGGTCAGTAGCCTTCATAATGTGAATGAGGTGTACAATATTAGTATATATCACTGACAGTCAGTAAGTAAAGTTTCTTTTGTTTTCTTTCCAAGCGGTGCACCCAGTATAACGGATGGGATGGGTGACGTAGCCTCGTCGGCAAGGCTGACGACCACACACGGGCTGCAATTTGATCATCTGTGAGGCTTGTGCGACACGGCTGACCGTCTCACTTCAATCCTAATTTAATTGCGATGATTTGATTAATGTTTTTAGGAAAGGATGCACTTTCCTTGATTACAGAATTAACAAGTGGCGTTCAAAAATATCCGAGGCTTTCTCACTCTTTTCTGGCTAGGATGCTCACCCCGATTGCAAAACACAAGACGGCAAAATCGACTTCCGCGCCCCGTAATCAATAATTCAATTTTATGTCGTAGCAGCGTGAGGCGCTTTAACATATCAAATCATCAACCAGTCTGGCAACAATGGCTGAATTTGCACAAAGCGAGAGCGTCGTGGCGCTGCTGAGACATCTGACCCCCCTCGGCCCCATTCCCTGACGGAGCTTTGAGCATTTTAATGATCAACGTATAATTAATTGATTATGAAGTCTGTGGATCTTCGGTGCGGTTTCATTAATTTTGCACAGCCCAAGCACCAGGGGTGTGTTTGTTGAAATATTTTTCTTGGGTGAGGCCCTCGACCCGTCTCCACTTTGAAATTTATTTATACCCAATGTTCCAAAAGTGAGTCAACCCCCGAAGTACGAAACATACCAAGACGGCATGGGCACGTTGCTTCTAGAAAAGGCCGAAGAACAAAAGGCACACGTTTCGTTTATGTGTACTTGAGTATGTTCAATAAATCGTAAAGGAGGAAATCAATCTCACTATCAACGCCTCTTCCGGCCTCCCGGATGATCTGCACTTCTTCTAACATAGTGAGCTGTAAGCCCTCGCCCTCATCTCGGTATTGATTCAGTTGAGAACGCCACCCTAGCAGCTTGTCACCGAAAGCGTGCAGTACTGCGTGAATCTCTCCTAGGATCATCATGAATATTGGTGGAAATAAACACGAAAAGAAAAGAAGAAATAAAAGGGGGGGGGGGTGTTGTCCGGGCCTTCTCAGGGATAGTCCTGGTCTAGACTTCGTAAGCTTCCATTCTCGAAGCTTTGATCCTTGATATTAGAACCCCCCCGGGGGGGGGGTGGCGAGGTTTTAATATTTGACATGGGATTGTTCACATTACCATAGTACAAGTATTGTTATTAGATACTGTAGTTGTCGTTCTAGGATGGAGATTTTCCGACTATGTTCAACGGAAACACGCCGGGAAATTTGCTGTCTACTTCTTTCCAGTGTCTTGTTGATATGCACTATGTTTGAAAGGGGACACGAGATTTATTTGAATTTGCAGACTTTTTGTCGTCCTCCTCCGCTACCACGGATGTGGTCAAACTATATTATCGTCGCTATCCTCTCACATGCCGTGAATCGTGCACGAGCGTGCCAATTTTTCACGGGCACGTCCCATCAACACCGGAGATCGTGCTACTCACGGTTCACCAAAGGGAGCGTGAACGTGAATGGGGACGTCGTGCAACAAGGAAGAGAGTTTCCCTAGGGACCACACCTCGGCCAGTGCATGCAGAGTCAGCACCTCGTGCAGATCCACTCACTCTTTTTCACCGGGAACATGACCCGGCCCACCTCAGGCGGAGCTCGAACTGCAACCCACACACCCCCGATACCCACCACCTTATCCACTACCACTACACCGATGAGGCCACCCTACCCAAGGTTTTCCCAACCACCCCAGCCCATGCAGTGCAGCTGGTGTGGGCAACGGACAAGGGTGTCGTGGCAGCGGTGTCACGGACGTGGGGGAAGAAAATCGGTCTGCCAGGCTGCCAGGCTTGCATAACGCTTCTGCTGCTTGCCGCCTGTTGCTTGCCTGCTGCACCTCGATGGGGAACGGGGTTGGTGTGCAGTGTGCAGTGTGCGCTGTGCGCGCCTCCCACGAAACAGCCGCCGCTGCCCCTTCAAAGGAGGGTGGGAAACAAGACGACAAAAAATCAGGTTATGAGATCATAAGAAGACCACCCAAGCACGACTGGGACTTGAAGAATTTTTTCTGTCAGGTTTTTGTCAGAAGGAGTTTACCCACTTTTTCTTTTTGTTGCGCTCTTCTTCCTTTCCTTCCTTCTGGTAGCCCCCATCCCCATCTTTCACCCAGCCATCCCTCCCCTGTCCCGAGTTAGCCCGGGTTTCGTGCCTTTCTTCACTCGCTCTACTCGATCGACGTTGCGTTCGCCTCGCTTGCTTATCAACCTCAGCTGGCAAACCTTCCCTCCCCCCCGGTTTCCATCCCGACTCGGTGAGCAGGCCCGGGAGAGCCCTTGTTTACTTTTCTCTTAACCGCTCTTCCGCACAGTGAGAGCCGTTTTGATCTACTATTTACCTCGGAACCACCGGTGACTGGGATGCTTCGGAGGACAACGGGTCATTGTTCCGGTACCAGAGTAATGAAGGATAAATTGTAGAAGAAAAGGTAAGGAAAAAAAAGTAATCAACACCGCGGGCAAAAATTTGCGGATAGAGAAATTAGATTGAAAAAAAGAATTGAAAGTTTATCCTCGTAGAAGGGGCAGGCAAGGTACGTACTTTCAGTACGGGGCCACAATTGCTCGGGTCCGAAGAAAGGTTGTTTCATGGTGGTTGCCATTGGGCAGACGTGCGTCTTTTCCCATCTTCTTGTGACTCTTGGGAGGAATTTTTTTTTTTTTTTCGGTGGCCGGAGAATTTTCCACTCGGGTTGGTGAGCCGACTTGCAGCTCCATCTCTGCAGAAAAATCGTGACGTGGTCTTGCCTTGCATGCTGCAGCTAGTGTTCATGCACGCTCTAACGTCTCACTGCGTCGCGTGCATGGCTAGGGTCGAGGCGAATCAAGGTTGCAGCTGGCCATGGAGGAGCGCACAGGTGAAGCTCACCGACAAAACCCCCAACCCCGTTTTCGGTCATGTACTCCGGAAGGAATCACCACAGGCTTTTTTCTTTTTGTTCTACAACACCAAAATGTCACGCGCAATGAACAAAGTTTTATGTGAAGCCAAAATGTAATCATTATTAGTACATTCTATTTTGATGGTCCTCCGTCCGCCCGGCGGTTTTCCCTTTTGTCCCAACTGAGAATGGTATCGTTGATATCAATAAAAAGGAAAAGACAAGAAAAGAGAGATTCAAGGAGATTTTTAAATCATCAAAACGTGTCGTAGTCATAAATGCAAAGCCGCAAACTTTTTTCCCTGACCTCCGTAAATCCGTTGACAGAATCATGCAGAATGGTGGTGGTACAGTTCGTTGTTGAAAGAAAATAAGAGAAAAAATCAAATCGAAAGAGTTTAGAGCAGACAATAAACGCAGAAATGGGTATAAGACCGCAGAAACAAAAAGCAAGAACGCCTGTCTGTATCCAGAATCAATAAATGCAGTGCCGTAAACCAACATTCAAGATTCGAGACCGCGACAGTAAGCCAAGACAAGAAAATTGCCAGAAGAACGATGAGACGGTATCATAAAAAGGAAAAAAAGAAACAATAAGGGAAAGAGCAGTGACCAGAGAACCATGCCGGATTAAAAAGGTCGTAGAGGGTAAAAGTTGTTGTTGTTTTTTTTCTTGAGCGAGATGGAGACGATTTGTTGATAGGAGAGGAACAAGCAAGGAAATCGGAAGAGTGAAGATGGTGGATGCCGCCGGTGGGTGGCGGTGGGTGGCGTCTAGAACCGGCCCTGTGTCGTGCCACGGGGGCTGGCAACGTCATCGACATGGTTGCTGAGGGCGACGAAAAGATCGAAGAAGAGCTGGCTGCCCCCGTTGAACATCTCAGCCTGCATGGTGCCGCTGCGCTTGAAGGTGTTGCGGCTGCGGATGATGAGGGCGAGGTAGTGTGCGCGCAGCTTCGAGTCATTGTCGGATGTGTTGGCATAGGCGTATCTGGCAGAGAGGAGGATGGTGTTGCATTGGACACCGGTGCCTGTGTCTCATAGTGTGAGTCATTGCTCTGTGTCGTGTGGCTGAGGCTTACTGAGGTGTGTGTGGAGTGGGGTTTGACTTACGGAGGCCTTGCTTGCGCAGGGCGATGCGCTTCAGCTCATCCAGGCCGTACTTCTCGCCAGCACAGTAGATGACGGTATCCTTCAGCACCTCGCCCTTGATCCCGTGGAGCTCGACCGTGGCCGCGTCATTGCTCTCAATCTCCCAGGCGTCGCGGCGCTTGTTGTGGACGAGGCGGGGGGAGTAGTCGCCCTTGTACAGGTACTCGAGGATCGAGGACAGGACCTCGGGGTCCTCATCCGGGAGGGCAATGCGCTTGCTGGAGGACTCCATGTACTGCTTCCTCAGGACCGTGCCGAAATAGGGAGACTTGGCCAGCACATCCTCGTGAGCTGCGAATATTCTGTGCTCAGGACCTACGACGAGTGTGACGATGGGAGAGTTGCTGCGCGGGAGAGGAGAGTAGTGTGTCAGCACGGAAGCTTGCCCGTCAGAGAGAGAAAAGTTGTGACCCACCTGCCAGTAGAATCCACCAGCGTGTTGGCAGACGGTGCAATTGAGGGCCGACGGCGAGTCGACGCAACAGATGGTCGACGCTTTGAAACCCCGGAATCTCTGACAGATGCCGTTGGTGGCGGCTTCACAGACTTGACAGAGGCCTGAGAGACACTCTGCTTCCTTCCTCGGCCGAACATTTTTGTAGATTTTTTTTCTTGCTTCCTTTTTTCTCTTTTCGTTCACTCAAAATGCAAGACGATGATGATGATGATCGCGGTGGGTATCGAAACTCGTTCCAAACAACAATGATATTTCGTGACGGGGAAAAATCAAGACACGAAAGAAACCCAGAAAAGGAAAATCCAACAAACCGGTAAATATGATGATGAACAAAGAACAAAGAGGAAGCAAAAATGTGTCGCTTGGGTCGTGGACACACCTGATGATTATATATCAATCACCGCGTAGTCTGCGTTCGCCAACCTCGCCTATTCCCTTGTAAAGCACAGGCGGTGACAGGCAACGGGGGCGCTTGCGAACTCGAGAAGAATGGGGCGCATGGAGACCCACCTCATGTGCCCCATAGTAGGGATCAAGGATAATGGGTACAAGGGAGGGTAGGAGGGTGGGGTGGAGCAAATGCACGTGCAGTCGTCGACGGAGATGGGCCAATCGAGTCGGGTTAGGTTTGTGAACATGTTGAAGATGGGGGGACTCAGGAGCTTGGGCGAGGGGCTACACCACGTAATTTGTTTCATCAGTTGGGCAGGAAAGGAGCAGGACGAGCCCAAGCTGGGGAGGCGCCAGGAGGACGCCGCACACCTGCTGCGGGCACAAGACGGTGAGCCAGCGAGATGGTCAACTGCGGCGGTTAAATTGCTGTTACTGGCTGTGATTGCTGGGATATGAGAATTTTGGTTGGGGACGATGGAGCGACAGAGGTTGAGCAAGGAAGTGCAGAATTTTTCTCGTCCTCCAATCTCCCACGAAATCACGGCCCACGGCCGCCCCGTGCATGCGAGAAGGCTTCCACTTTTGGCCCAGCGCTCCGGGTAAAGATGGGGTCATGGAGCCCAGTGGGGGGCACAGTAGAGAAGAACGGTGAGACCTCCCAGGGGGCCTTGTTGCGGCCTGAGTTTCCGGAATCCGGAAAACCTCAAAAGCCCATGTGGCACCGGGGTGCATGCTCCTGTCATCTTGCCCAGGGCTTTAGCTGACTCCTTGTCTCTCCCTCTTTCTCTACCCGCGGGTGTGCATGAACGACGCCACCCCGAGCCATTTTAATAAATGTACGGCAATATGCGCCACTTGACAATCTTCTTGTACTTCTCCCAGTCGTCTCCATACTTCTCTGAGCAGGCCAGGTCGTCCCGGGCCTCCCGGTGGATAAGGAGAGTCGCAAAATAGATCACGTAGAAATAAGTGAATATCATGCCCCACCCCCTCGCCTCTCCCTGAATGATATGTCGGCCGTCGACCGTGGTGAAGACCTCGCCCGAGCCGGCAAGGGTCGTGGCAAGGGCGCTCCCAGCAGGCATGACCATGTACCCAGCGAGCCCAGTGGGAAGGCTGAAAGGCCACGACTGCAGCCAGTCACCAAAGTAGTTCATGTGGCGACTCGTCCCCCACCAGCCTGCCGTGAGCAGACGCGTCCCTCTCTTGGTTTGGATGTACGACAGTCCCTTGACCGAAGCATCGTCCGGCCGCGTCCTGAATACGTTCTTTTGTCTGTTGGACTCTCGGAAGATGTATAGACCTAAAACAAAGATGAGGCTCACACCGACGAGGCCAGGCCAGCCGAGGTGAACAGGATAGGTGGCGAGGTACCGGCATTGCGTCGAGTAGAGGAAGGGGACCCAGACAATATCACCAAAGGTGAGCATAAATCCGAGCCCGTCTGTGATGATATCCATCATCGAGAGGACTCGGGCTTCGTTGTATTGTCCGTACAAGCTGTAGAACGACTGCACAGTCGTTGTGAAGACCATGCTGTCCGATACATATCCGTAGTTGCGGTACTGCTGGGCCACGAACGCAAGGTCGAGAAGGACCCAGCCAGTCAGGCCGGGCCGCATCTCCAGCCAGGCTTTGACATCGATCTCTCCAATCAAGTGGAGCGTGATACGCGGGTTCAGTTCGCGGCCGATATAGAAGTCGTAGATGAGATTTCCGGTGTGCCCACCGGCAGCCAGCTCCCTCATGTCGCTGTTCCCAGGTGTGACACTGAAGCTGCGCAGGTAGACGAGTATCGAGATAACGAAGGCTAGCAGGGTATTGACTGTCATAATCTGCAGATAGTTGTCGGTGATGAAGGTCCAGAGGGCCCACTCAGCCCCGTACAGGTAGGTACCTAGAGCGCAGGCGGCCAGCTGCACAGCGGATGCATGGAATGCTGCAATGTAGATGAGTACGGTGGGCATTGGCGAGCAGGCGAGGAAGATCACACTTACCATTGAAGCGGTACAGAAGCGGTCGGCCAGATTCGCGCAGCTTCGACCCGTAGACTTCGTGGGCAGGGAGGACGCGGTAGAGAACAAGGCTGAGCGCGTAGTAGGCGAAGACCCAGCCTGTCACACTCCAGCTGGAGAAGCCCCAGATACCCTCAGCTGGCCAAGAACTCTGCGTTTTGAAGCCCTCCCATGTCAGGGTGCTCGGTTGGAGCAGAGCTGGAGCAGGACAGCCCGACACGTCGTTGCAGGCGAAGTACCACAGGTTCAGGAGAACAGGCAGACCCAAGACAAGGGCAGCAGCGCCGGGACTAGAAAAATGTCAGCCAGGAGGAGTACACGGCGCAGCTCTCATAGGAATCCACATACGGCCCTCCAAAGTCGTAGGTTGGTTTCTGTGACGACATGATCTCGCAGGCGCGTGTGGTCAGGGTAGACGTGTCGAAGTGGCGCGTTCGTGTGGTGGCGAGACGAGCGAGAGGTTGAGCTGAACTGAAGAAACACAGCAATAGAGTGATTGAAGAAGTTTGGGAGACTGGACCAATGGAAGAATGATGGGCTCTGATCACCAGTGCGCCGTCGAAAATAGCTTCATATCACCTGAAGAAGCATTGATCCTCGGACCCGGAAACGCACTTTCCGTGCCGTACGATGTTGTGAAGCTGAGTCAGGAGGCACAGCATTCGAAGGTTAGGGTTATTAGACCGCCCCCCCCCCCCCAAAAAAAAACAAGAAAAGTAAAGGGACGGAAAAAGAGGAGTTTCTGACCAGAGAGACATTGCAGACACATAATAAACCTTGACTACTTATTTGTAGGATGAGTAAAGGAAAAGGAAAATCCCAAAGAGAATATACAAAACTACTTATTGGCGAGTAAACCCCCTATCACATAACATAATTATTTTCCAAATAATGATTTATTCACATGATGTAGGCCGTGTTGTGCTCATAAATTCGATTGAATTTCGGGATAG
Source organism: Cryphonectria naterciae (assembly GCA_014850475.1). NCBI lineage: Eukaryota > Fungi > Ascomycota > Sordariomycetes > Diaporthales > Cryphonectriaceae > Cryphonectria > Cryphonectria naterciae. The sequence continues at coordinate 212,761 of JACWST010000019.1, forward strand.
AATCTTCATGTAGCTCGTCATTACTTGGCCTTGATGAGTGGGAGCCTCTTTGCAGGTGGCAAACAGAGACTGTTGACGATGTACTAAGTAGCCTGCACCGTTAACCTTAGCGGATGTTATGTTGAGTACCAAGTCCTTCCAGGCCAATCAGCCATCTCGATGTCCTCTATACTTTTTCTACAGTTCCAATTTATGTCTTTCAAGATGAACACAACTATAGTCAAGTTGAATACCAAATCAAATTACGAAGATCTGGCCAACATTAGCTTTCCCCTCTTCAGTCGGGATGCTTCTGTTGGGCCACGGGCATTTTACACTTCATCCACACCACTTCTAACGCAATTTTCCAAGCGTACCAGGTGAAACTGATTTTGCAGAATGATCACATGAGTCGGTTGGCTGGCAGGAGAACGATTTATCCAACGGGCCACGGGGAGAGGGGTGTGCACACAAAAGGTGAGGCACTGGATAGGAAATTGCGCTGTTCCGGAGAAACAAAACCACCGTCGCCATGCAAATGTACACTATCCCGTGATTCTGCCTACATACTCAGCTTGGAGTTGGGCCAAAGTATAGACACTGTTCAGACAGCCGTCCAGCGGTTATGTCGGCAAAAAGAATTACTTGCGGAGGACCAAAGCTGAAACGACAAACCGTTGGTTGGTCGTCAGATTCAGGAATGACTGATTACATGCGATGGATCTGTGTAGATTGATGAGAGACATATCATTGGATTGAATCTGAAACCCGTTGCCAGGCCGCAGAAGAAGTGCGATTGCGTTATCCTGCCCCTCATGTGTAAAAACCAGCGCCTCCCAGTCAAGAGATCTTTGGCCCTTGTTGAAGTGGGTGTTGGAACCTGCATGAGGCCTACCGAGCCAATTACCTGGCAGGAATGTTGGCAACCGTCCAACGCACGCGCGAGGCTTCCAAATTCGACGATCCAAGCTTGCTCAGGCAATGGGCGCGTAAATTGTTTACAAGTGCTTTTTGGTGTGTTTTTTTCCGTCTGAACTTCTTTTATAGCTCAGCCACCACCAACAGATAACTTCCCAGCGAAGCTGATTCACAGCCTCAAAAACCGGCCAGCAGACCTGCGCGCTCCACACGCGTCAAGAGCACCTTGAAAGGCCTGCCAGTATTCATATATTAACTAAAGAAGGGTAAGCTGGACACAACAAGTTTATTCTTCTCTCTTCTCAAATTATCGCAAGCTCATTTTGACGACGAATGCCAGCAGCATCCGTCTGACCGACCGTTTGCCCTTCATCCCCTTTCGACTTTCCCAAGCCGCAGATCGTCGCTGGTGTTTCTGTCTCAACTCCCATCTTCCCCTTTCACCCGCGCCGTCTCTCGCACCTTTCCAACTTGCGTCACCCCGTCGCAAACAGCAACCATGGCCGGCTTCTCTCTGCGAGAGCTTCGCTTCTTCGTCAACCACCTGTTTCTGCCTCCAAATCTTCCCCAGGAAGATGATTATGATCCCAGCCTCGACAAAGCCCTCCTACGGCTGGTAAGGGAAGCACTTACCAGTTTTGCTGAGGCTCTACCTCCTGAACAACGTTCGGACGTGGAGAACGTCGTGAAAGCAATCTGGTGCCAAATCAGATTACTCAATGCAAACGGAGCAGTGGACGGCACAAAGCTGCTCGAAGCATTTGGAGATCTCTGTGATGCTTCTGCTGGTAAGAAACGTTCGATCTGTTCACCCAGTTCTTTGGATCACGCTCAAGCTGACTGATGCCTGGTCTGTAGGCACTGCGATTCCCCTGCATATCATTGCTCAGAATGCGGGGGTCATCATCAGCAAGCGCGTAGATGGCATTGGTTTTGAAGCATTCGAGCTTTCTGCTCACAACCGCGCCGTCATGTCCACCCAAGGAAGGCTTCGACGCTGTTTTCCAGGCCCTGCTCTGACGATAGAGACGTGCAACTTTGAAAAACGGGAATTGCAAGCTACCATCGCCGAGACTCTATCAAAAATGAGTTCTCAAAAAGACTCTGCAATGATACCAGTCATCCAAAAGTCCGGGAACAACGTCGAAGAGATCCGCGATACAACGCACCCAGGACACGTCACCGAACTTCAGATCAGCTTTTTGATGCCGTTTTCCAAGCCTTCAGAGACTTCAAGGGTCTGGAAGAACATCCGAGATGAAGTCTTGTGGGAGAACACCCTCCTCCCTTGGCGCCGCTCCCCACTTTGGCTACATTTGCGCGTGGTGATGCAACTGCTCTTCACCAGATCTCGGCCCTGCAGTGACTCCACGGAGAAACAAGATGCCTGTACTTACAAGCTATGGCTGCTGCATATTCTTGCCACTGTCTTGCAAAAGGCGTCGCTCTTAGGAGGCTCTATCGAGCTTGACCTTCTTCATTGCATGAGCGCCAAGATTGTTCGACGCATGCTCAAGCTGAAGATGTCAGAAGATCATCCCGGTTTCACCTTCATCAACAAAGTACTTGAGACGGCAAATGAGCATGTTTCTCGTCGATGGGAGGCTGTTCAAATTCGAAATGCAAGAGTACTGGACCTTTCCCGTCTCTCGTCTCTCGAGTTCGACGAGGACCTGACACTGTCACTGCCCGAGCTTGACACGCAATTAGCTCAGATGTCGACCAGAAAATCTACAGCTGAGAACTCGCGATTCATACCACTTCAGAAGTTGGCGATATTTACTGTATCGAAGCTTCCTTCCATCGAGATCGACTGGTCGAAAGAGTACAAAGCATACAACCTAAGTGGGCTTGAAGACTGGGTGTCTCGATATCTCACAACCTGGCTGGCAGATAACCTCAACAATACTGAGACTTGCCATGAACTCAAGGAATTGATGGAGGAGTATCACAGCGCAGCACTTGCTTCTGACAAGAACAATCCGGAGAGAAGATCCATCATGTTTCTCACTCTGCTCGAGACATGGATTGCGCTCGACCAATCCGCCATCGCTCAACTGCCCATGCTCGAAGACTATGATCCTGGTATTCCCCACGAACATTTTGAGAGCTTCATCATGCCGAAGGAAGACCATTTGATCCGCTTGCGTCGTGTGGAAAGTTACATACGACAGAGAGGCATTCGGGCAGATCGTGGCAGCCCAGGCTCCATTTTCAATGATTTTGGGACCCAAGATTGTTACTCCGTCAGGTATTTTGACTGGTCCGTCAAACATCAAGACTTGCGACGTCGCATCGAAACTGATGCTAGCGAGCAACGCCGTCAAAAACTTGAGGAGTTAGCGAGCAAACAGCAAGAGTACAACTATCTCGAGAGCCAGCACAAGGCAGTTTCTCACGAATATTCTCAGGCGGATTGGTGGGGTCTGACTCAGTCAGTCCATTCTGTTGCCTGTAGGAAGTGCTCGTACGAAAGTCAAGCCAACAGCATCGAGATCGCAGTGCACGAATGGCCACTGCCTACCGGGGAACGCAATATCAAATCTGTTGTGTTTGAGCTTGACGCCCCGCCTGTCTTCTGCACCTGGCGGGATGCTACCATGTTCCTGATCCAGAATGTGTTTGGTTCTGAGTATGCAACTCAGTCTCATGCGAGAGCGTCGTATCCATTAGCACAGTATCAAGGGCTGAGACGCTACTTTCAAAACTCCACACACCACCGCCGCATTGGTTTGCTGTCAGAGAGCAAGCCACACGTCTCCACGCATCGGAACCTGAAGTTCTCGGTGTCTTCCATTACTGGCGATCAAGTTTGCCTCAATAATGGCCTGCAACTACGATACTTTGACCAAAGTCTTGACATATTTGTTGCCGACATCTCTCACACAGATGCTGTTCTCCAGGCATGCACGTATACCCTTCCTTCCGAATCTTCCGCACTGAAAAAGTTCCTTGTCCGGCGTTTCCAAGGCAAAGACTCAACACCAAACGAGGTAATCTCTGCACAGTCTGGATGCCCCGAGCACCTCTCACTTGCTGAATTCAGAACATTGGCAAGTATTCCTGTGGGGTATCGACTGCAGTGGATGAACATCCTTGGGCAGCTCAGGTGCCCCATAATTGACCTGAAGAAGGCAGAAGCTAGCCTCGTGATACTTCAAGCGATTTACCAGGCAGGACCCCCTGAGGCTGACGATTACCGGCGGAGTGGACATCACATTCTTGTCGACCATGTGTTTGCCATGGATATCCTCAACGCTGTTGAAGAAGCTGCAGGAATGATCGAGGAAAATTGGGAGTCTATGGCAGCCATGAGTATCCTCGCTTCAGTTGTTGGGCGGCTGTTATCCCTCACGCCTGCCAGGGACATCAGTAAACAAGCATTGGGTCTCTTGTTTCGGCTACGGAAAATTGCCTTCAGCTGGGTGCAGGTACTTGTGAACAAGTTCGAGGTTTCTACGGACAGTGTTCAGAGGCTCCAATTCCGGACAAAAGTCGTCGAAGCTGCACTAGTCTGCTGCCAGACATTTGACGTCGACAACGAGCACCTCAGGGATGTCATTTTGAGTGCCAAGAATGCTTCAATCTTCATTCAGTGCAGTATTCTCATCCATGACTATCATTCAACGAAGTCAGCCTCAACGCACGGTGGTTCAACACACATTCTTCATAGAAGGTGGCGAGAAGTCTCGTATCGAGTGTATCCCTTGCTCGCAAGCAAGATCCTCCACGGAGGTACCTCAACATGCCTTGACTACGCGGCGAAGGCAGCTTGGCCTGGATATGAACGAGGCGAGCAGTGGCAGACTGCTGGGGGCACGGACTACTGGGTCGTCAGCAAGACCAGTGCACATGGGGGACGACAGCTGGAAGTCCACTACAATCTGTTGACAGGACAATTGATGGTCGATGGTGCGCCTCTTTCTCGACTTCCATTTGATTATGAGAACCACGTCTCCTTCAAGGACCTGTTCGGGGATGAGGTCTTCGAAATCGTGCCGAGCTGGATGCCGGACATGCGTTTCTCCTCCAAGCGAACATACATGGACCACTCGCTTCACTTTAGGAAAGACAATGGCAGTCTTCTCATTCGAGCGTCTAAAGATCTCAAGATCTGGGAGTTGATCCCGAGGAATTTGTTTCACGGACGATTGCCACAGTTCTTCTTGGATGAGTTCTTCCACTGGTACAACACGAGTACTGGAGTGGTAGAGTTCCGCGTCAAGAACAGACCCTGGTCCAGCGACAATTGTTGGCAGCTGAAACCCACTTCGGATCAGTGGTTGCTTGAGCGTCAAGGAAACACCATCGTCAACCCGCACAGTGCCACTGGGACGGCACTCGCTTTAGTCTTCTCCTCGCTTCAGGCCCCATCTCACATCAATCTAACTCTCGCAACTGACAGAGAGACCCTGGAAATCGAGCTTCCTAGATTAAAGGTGGATTTCTGCCTCAAGAAGGGAACCGCGTCGGTACTGTCCCGGAAGCAGAGAGGCTTCGAAGTCGACGACAGTCAGTCCTTTGGCACCTTGATTGGTCTCAAGTCGAAGCTCGTACTGAAAGACTCCCGCAATCATGACCGTAAGGTTTTGATACCAGATGGAACCACTGTTGTTACACGAGACGGAGACCATGTGTCAGTTTCGATTGACACCAATCCTACGTCACCACATGTGTTTGGTGTCGACGAATTGCTGCAGAAGCTGACAGATAACGGGAGCCACCGGAGCAAATTATTCCTCTGCTACCTGCACGGATTGACCTCCTCGTGCCTACCAGATCCGCTGACAGTTCGAACTGGGACGGAACAATCTCTCTCGATATTGAAGAGTGCGGCTGTGAGCTCTTTTCAAGTATTGTCGACCCAAGACCTGAAAATCCTCCGGCAAATCGATTCTCTCACCCCTCGACGCAAGTTTTATCCTGCGCATCTCCGCGTCATGCAGACCGTGAAATGGGATCCTGTGATCCCAATTCTCTCCCAGCACTCGCACTTTCATGTAGCTGCGCAAAAGCTTCTCAAACAAGCCAACATGGCCAAGCTCTATTTTCCGGACGAGTATGTTGAGCTTCCACTGCTTGACGATGTTCACCCAGACTTGCTCAAGAGAGATCTGGTGCGCTCGGCATCATTCCGTGTCTCGTGCTTTGGGGCTGAAGATTCAGGTGCGAATTCGGACGCAATCTATTCATCCAGAGACGTGCAACAGTCTTCAGAGAGAGCAAGACAGGCTCAGTTTATGTCTGAAATGTTCTTTCACCGAGATTATCACAAACTGTGTCAAGGGCTTTCCCAATCAGGGCTGGGGGAACGCATGTGGGAAGTGTTCCTGGCCGTCAGCTCTGTAAAAGGGCCGGCCAATACACAGATCTCGAGAGACGATTTCACATACGACGCCAAGTGGTTGATCAACCATCATGAGCACTGGGCTGAGATTTGGTGCTGGATGCACGCGCGCGCGAATGATGGCACCTTTAAAGCTCCGTTGCCACGTTTTCGACTGATGATGTGGTTTGCGACTATGGCCTATGCTCCAGAGGCTGTACTGCAATCGATTCACACAGCAGCCGCATTGTTCATCCATCCCGACGTTCGAGACATTCGAGTGAATAAATTGCTCTCACAGACAACATGTTACTCGCTCAAAGGGGGCTACGTCGTTGATCGCGAGATGTTGAAGCAAATTCTTCAGGACAACCTTCGTCCACTGAAAGACTGTCCCGAGAATCAATTGTCACGGCTGTCAGGCGAGAATCGAGAAGAGTTTAAAAGGAGGCAATACAGATCATACCAACAGAACCGAGATCAAGCAAGGAGTCAACTTTCGGGACATGTGCACTCGGAATTCCCATCTTCGGTGCTGAATTTCCCTTCAGACAGCTTGCAGATCTCTCTGAGCAAGTATATTTATCTTCATGAAGCCATGCCGGCAATCGAGACGCGGTACAGGATCTGGCATGACAATCATCTTTTCAAGAAGTATCTTCTGCGGATTGAGGAAGCAATCAATCAACAACTCCCTGCGCCGCCTCCGAACATTCAGTCACTCCAAGTCGAGCTGCCTGACTATTCTCCTACTTTGACCCAGGGATTCATTGGGACCGCTGACCTATTTGGATATGCTTCTCCTGGGGAAGTGCCCGACCAGCCGCGACTCACATCGAATATCCTACTGTCTGATCGTGACTTCATGCCAAGTTCTCATTTGTTATCAGGCTCTCATCTTGATTCAGTGATTGACAGCAAGGAAACGAAGGCCAGATCGGCACTGGAAGGAAAGTACGCAAAGGAGCTAAGACAAAGTCAAATCAAGTGGAAGAAAGAGTATGATGGTATTCAGCAGCCTGTGCTTCGGGTGGACGAAGACTTTCTGCGATCTACACTCGAGGATCATGTTCTCAGGTCAAAAGGGCATTTAAAATCACTGCATGACTCCATGAGCGCTTCGATACGAATCAATTTGGGAAGAAAAGCACTTGCAGAATCCCTATACCACTCTCCTCGGCTGTCGTCAATTTTCTTCCTCCACCAGCTTTCTAAGAACGGGTGGGAAGATGGAGATGGATGGGGCCGTCTGCCAGCACCATGGAAGCCCTGGATCATCGCCTACGGTATTGCCGTAACAGAACTCCAGCGTGCTGAAAGATTACTCCGTTCTCTTGGGGATCAAAATCAATTGATTCAGGAGCTGCAGAACGAAGGACACACGAAGTGGGACCCAATGAGATACCCTGAGACTCTTCTCATTGAGGTAGAGAGCAACTTCCTGGTCAGGAGTGTGCAAGAAGACATTGCTGAGCAAATGAGGTAAGTTCCTGTACGATGAGTCTGAGGTGGATTCAGGACGTGGTGGGAGGCGGGTCCCTCACATCGAACTTATCATTTACTCTCTCTGAATTCCTGCGCTGCCAATGTGGCATATAAACGCTAATTGTGCCTGTACTTCAGAAATCCTCCAGGTGCGCGAAATACGGTCATGCAGCTCAACATGGGAGAGGGGAAGTCTTCAGTCATTGTTCCGATCGTGACAGCAGCTTTGGCCAATGGCCACAAGCTAGTACGCGTCATTGTTGCAAAGCCCCAGTCCCGTCAAATGCTTCGAATGCTCGTTTCAAAACTTGGTGGGCTTTTGAACAGAAGAGTCTTCCACCTGCCATTCTCTCGATCCCTTCAATTGACGGAAGCGGATACCCAGAACATCCTTGAAGAGTCTCGCCTTTGCATGAAGGTTGGCGGAGTCATGCTCGTCCAGCCGGAACACATTCTTTCCTTCAAGCTCATGGGACTCGAGTCCTTCATCTCGAACAGAGAAGCTATAGGACGAAGCTTGGTGCAGACACAGGAGTTCTTTGACAATAAGACTCGGGATATCGTGGACGAGAGCGACGAAAATTTCAGCACAAAGTTCGAACTGATCTACACGATGGGTGCGCAGAGCTTGATCGACTTTGCTCCCGAGCGGTGGATAGTCACCCAAATAGTCCTTGGGCTCATCAGGGACCATGCGGCGGAGGTGAAGAAATTGTTGCCACTATCCATTGAGGTCTCGGCCCGAACGGAAGGTGTATTTCCTCGCATCCGAATAATCAAGAAAGATGCGACAGAGATGCTGCTTGAGCGGGTAGCACAGCATATTTGTACGAAAGGCTTTCCCGGATTCCCTATCTCACGTCAAGAACCTCACTCTCGAAAGTCCATTCTGAGGTACATTACTCAAAAGGATCTGTGTTTGATCGACAAAGATTGTGTCGAGAATGGCCCCTTCTGGACGGAGACAACCAAGAGTTATATCCTGCTCCTCCGCGGTCTTTTCGCACAAGGCATCCTCGCCTTCATCTTCGGTCAAAAGCGCTGGCGCGTCAATTATGGCCTCGACAATACTAGGCGTCCACCAACCAGACTCGCTGTGCCCTATCGAGCCAAAGACAGCCCATCTCCACGTTCAGAGTTCAGCCACCCGGATGTGACCATTGGTCTCACCTCTCTCTGCTATTACTATCAGGGTTTGGATGACAAGGATCTTTTCCAGACCTTCGGCCACCTGATAGAGTCAGACCAGGCCACTCAAGAATTTGGGTCATGGCTTGAGGGTTCGCACGGCCTTGCGGATGGTTTTCGCCAATTGATGGGCATCAATTTGAAAGACACAGTTCAATGCCAAACTGCAGTCTTCCCAGCATGTAAGCGAAATTTGATATCCCAACACGATTGCTGCAACATGAATATTTGACTAACAGTGATATCAACGCAAGTTCGATATGCTAAACGCACCATCGACTACTTCCTGCAGCATATAGTGTTCCCAAAACACATGAAGGAATTTCCTGAGAAACTGTCTGCGTCCGGCTGGGACCTCGGAGCAACCAAAACTCACCCAACTACAGGATTCAGCGGTACCATCGACTCAAAGCTTGTCCTCCCTCTTCAGGTTCATTACCTTGAACTGGCAGACCAAGAGGGAACCAACGCACAAGTTCTGAACTATTTGTTACAGCCTGAGAACAAAGTTCTCCTATTGTCCCCATACACGGAAAACTCCGATCTCGAGGCTCGAAGTGGTTCACAGCCAACTTCAGACGCGGAAACCCTTCTCACAGCTGTCACTAATCAAAAGGACTCATGTCTCCGAGTCATTCTTGACGTCGGTGCGCAGATCATCGAGCTGACGAACTTGGAAGTGGCGCGCAATTGGTTGAGCAAGGTACACCAGCAGGACCAATCTGTACAAGCAGCGATCTACTTCGACGACAACGAGGAGATGATGGTGCTCAACACCAGTGGCATGACCGAGCCTTTTTGGACATCACCTTACGTTGACCAATTGGACACATGCCTCGTTTACCTGGATGAGGCTCACACCAGGGGAATAGACCTGAAACTGCCTGAGTACTACAAGGCGTCCGTGACACTGGGTGCTAATCTTACCAAAGATCGACTGGTTCAAGGCAAGTTTCCTTAAGCTGATATGGTGTGAAGAGATCCAAAGCTGACGGTGTTGCAGCCTGCATGAGGATGCGCAAGTTGGGTAAGGGACAGTCTGTCGTCTTCTGCGTTCCTCCTGAAATCCAGACGAAGATTCGTGAGGCGAAAGCGAAGGATGAGCAGAAAACTCAAGGCACCCTCCACAGTAGTAGCATTGGCGTAAAAGACGTTCTCAGCTGGGCAATGAGCGAGACGATCCGCCAGATCGAGAACAGCATTCCGCTGTGGGCTGTACAGGGCCGCCGATTTGTGCGCCAACAGTTCCACGAAGAAGCCGCCCGGACCAGTGACGGTATTGAAATGACCGCCAAGATTGCTCGAGGGTTCCTTGAAGACGAAGCACAGACGGTCGAGCGCCGGTATCGACCTTGGCCCAAAACACCCTCGGACGAGTATACTCCTGACGAAGACCCCGCGAGCGATCTGAAGAAGATCGAGGACCGCTGTCGGGATTTTGGAACACGCCATGCGGATGATGCTATGCTGGAGGAGGAGCAAGAGCGTGAGTTGTCGCCTGAGATCGAAGAGGAGCGACAAATCGAGAGACCACCTCCGGCGGAAGCAGCAGAACACGGGGTCCACCCTCATCTGAAAAGGTTTGCAACGCTTGGAAAGTGGACAAAAAAGTCTCCTGCTTTTCTGCCTGCATTCAAGGCCCTCAAGGATATAACTGCGACAATCGATTTCGATCCCGGCCTGTTTCCACAGGACATCATGGTCACAGTTGATTTCGCGAGAACGGTTAAGGAGAGCACCACAGGCCGTTTTGTTTCAGACGCATATCAACGTCCAGTGAACTGGATCCTGACGAGCCAGCCCAAGGATTGGCGACATGTAGTCATCGTCAGCCCGCACGAGGCCCAAGAGCTGCTGCCCCAGATCCAGGCCGGCAAGAATGCAACACTGCACCTCTACTGCCCGCGACCAAGTCAGGAAATTAGGCCCCTTGATGACCTCGACTTCTATACTGTGCCCTCATCCTCTCTCGAAAAGCTCACACCTTTCCCTCTTCATCTGAAGGCTCAGCTGAACCTTTTCGCAGGTCAACTGTACCTAGGGTCTCAGCTTGAGTATCTGGAGCTGTGCAAGATGCTCAGGCTATCGCCACAGGAAGCAGTGGACGGGACCATCATCGATGCTGACGGCTTCATTCGATCTTCTACCTCGACGGACATCGCTGCCATTATCAAGGCATCCACTCTCACTTCAAGCCCCGTCGGGTTCTTGAAGTCGTTCCTTACGAAGGTGCGTCGGGACTGCCAGTCGATCGACAAGACGCATCTGGGAAAGATATTGGATGGTGCTCTGCTTCAACCGAGCGACTTTCATTCCCAAAGCCCGGGGGGGAATCAGGGCTCGTCTGAGGCATAGGAATGTGGTTGGACAGGAAGACAGGTCTGAATATTGCCTTGCCGGCTTACAAGGGTGGAGGTGCAGCGTTTTAATTATCGCAGGAAGCCTGTAGGATAGATTTCATACAATGGTTGATTTGTGCAATTGATTCGTTTCTTTTCTTATGCAAGATGCTTAAGATCACTTGGTCCGATGCTGCTTTCCAGTCCGAGAGATCCAAAGGTCATTGCATAAGGCCAACAAGGTATTTCAGATTAGTGTTCAGTGCTGTATTCTCAATGTTCCTTATCTCTGAAAGCTATCTAGGCTACTGCGCCGTCGAGAACACACCGGATTCCCTGAAAATCTGCAATCATGACTTACTCTGCAGAAAACATCACCTTTCCATCCATCAAGAGATCCGTTCTCGATGCGTGGAGTCTTAGATGCAGGCGCCGTACGGTCCAGGAAGGGCATACGTGCTGGGAAGCACATCGTAGTCGTCGTTGGAGCAGTCGCCCCAGCCTACGACGATGTTGGTACCGTTACCAGGGAACTATCATATCATCAGCTTCATATTCACGTATAAATAACAGTGATTCCCGTTCTGAAGTGCTTACAATCTGGCCCGAGTACTGGTGGTTGTAGCTTCGGGTCTGGCTGGTGAGACAGCACCCGTGCCAGCCGAACTCGTTGTAGCCCATGGCAATCATGCCAGCGAGAGCCGCGAGGACGTTGGCTGGGGCAGTGACATCGTAGGGTTGATCGTTGCACCACTGTGTGTGTGTCAGATTAGCCTCATCTGTAGGGACCTTGGATATTGGTCGAGATCTTGGTAGCAAAAGAATACACTTACGTAGACTGCGGTGTGCGTGTAACTGGCGCGTGAGCAGCCGAGACGTCGACATGTGGCAGTACCATCGTCCTGGGCACCGGGGACAGTCCAGTATCCGCCAGTGACACCACCCGGAGCGTTGACAGCGGCGATGGCACCGAAGCCTTCGTTGACTGATTATGACGTGGAGAGGTAAGCAAAACGTGTTCCGCAGAGGTGAAGAAAGGATTTGTGCCGGGAGATAGATCACTTACAGTCACCTGTGGCAAAGGTGCCACAGTTCCAGTGGGTCTCGGTATATCCATCGTCAAGGTTCTGAGAGTTGTCAATGGCATACGTGCGGGCAGCCAGGGCTGGCTGCGTGCGAGTCATAATGTCTCCGTCGGCGGGGGTCTTGTCCATGTAGGAGAAGTTGGACACGGTCATGGAGGATTCGTTGAATGCCTGGGGGGTCTCGGACATGAAGGGGTTCATGACGACGAAGTTTTCCTTGAGGGACGGGTTGATGGCAAAGATCTGGTCCTCGACCGAGTTGGCGTTGCCATAGAGGGAGACTTCGCCGTGGCCGGGAATGGTGCCGATCCAAGCGATGTCGACGGTGGATTTGGTGGTATTGATGGGACTGGCTGTGGCCAGAAGGACAAGAGAGGACTGTTTTGAAGAATTGTCAGTGTTGGAGGTTGGTTCTTGTGTAGAAGGATTGGGTATGAGGGTTGGGCTGTGGGTAATTAGTGATTAGAGCACTTACGAGAACAACAGTCGACAACATCTTGACGGTTGGTTTTGCAGGAGGATCAAAGAGTTGTTTATTTTTGACTAAGATCTTCCTGGGTTTGGTGTTTGATTTGGTAGAAGAAAGTCTGGCTTGAGGTTGCAAGGTAGAGGTGCTATATATATATATGTGTGTGTAGCACAGATACTGGGAATCTTATCGCTCACTCGTTAATGAATGAATGACTGAGGAAGGAATTTCTGGAAGGGGGAATTTGTCGACAAGAACTTCACTTTGCGTACATGGGCCAGTGTGGCTGTGAACGGCATAGTAGTTGGTAATTACAGTGCAATGACTTCGAGTTCACCAACTGTGAAGTAAACGTATGAACACTTTTTCAGCACGAGACTCTAATGCACAATTCATGTATCAGGTGGGATACTTCTAACCTTCATTGAGCTTGAAACTTTCTCTATTCTTATACACGTGGTTCATAGGCCCGCCATTTTCTAGGACGAGCATTGTTTGTTGGTATCTGTTATGAAGACTGGGTCATTCACAGTTATACAAATATCATGGCATTTCACAAAGTCTCATACTTTTAGATGGGTCAGAGCCAATGTACTTTCAATGCATCCTACTTATTTACATAGCTCTGTGAAGAAGCTAGATCCTATCTCCTTTCAAACACAGTTCCAGGTGTCCGGGTCCGTCGGATCCCCCGAGCCAGAGTACTCGTTCCGATACGGATACCTGCAGTGCCTCCTCTGGAACGCAATCTCGCCCGTAGCCTGCGACTCGTTCACATACGCCGTGCCCAAGATCGTATCCGGCGCAACGCCCTCCTCGACCCAGCGCACCATGGCCGTCAGCACATTCCCCTCCGGAGCCAGGGTCGCATTGCTGGTGATGGCCTGGCCGATAAAAGTGGCGCCCGGGCCACCCGAGCAGTGTCCCATGCCGCTGATCTGGAAGAAGCGGTAAAAGTCGTCGAGCTGGGACGCGTCCAGCCCCATGGTGTGCGAGACGTGCTCGTAGTACCGCGGGGAGTTGTAGCTGGTGATGATGGGGTCCTGCTGGCCGTGGTACTGCAGGATCTTGGACCCTCTGCTCTGCATGGCAGACAGATCGCCGTCCCACGTCTGGATGTTGAAAGGGTTCTGGCGCGAGGCGGCGGTGTAGTCTGCCGAGCTCAGCGTCGCGGGGTCCCAGGCCGGGTCGCCGTAGACGACGTAGCGGTACCAGTCCGAGGTGTAGATGAAGGCGGTACCCGTGTAATAAATGTACTCTGCCTCGAGCTCCGAGCCGGGCTGCATGGCCGGGAAGACCAGGCTGCCGTCCTCGTCGTTGATGACGGGCGAAAAGATCCCGCGGACCGTGTTGGCCTGGACATCTGTCAAGCAGGCGGTGCTGGCGTTGGCGTTGGCAAAAGCGGAGGAGGAACAGAGGATGGCGTCGCTGACGTTGTAATGGCAAATGCCAGCGTCCTCGATGATGCCGTCCACATAACCATCCAGGCCGTCGCACTGGTCCAGGATGTCGTCGTGGATGACGGGCCACATGTCGAGGGGCACAAAAGTCGACGCGTTGGTGGTGCCCTCCTCGGCGAAAAACGAGCCGCTCCAGGAGCTCAGGTTAGCAAAAGCGAGAGCGGGGGCTCCCACGACCAGGCCGTCAAAGTCTTCCGGAAAGTCCTGTGCCTCCTTGAACCCTTGTCTCCCACCCGTCGAGCAGCCAAAGTAGTACGACTTGTTGTGTTCCTGTCCGTAGAACAGCTGGGAAACCTCCTTGCCGAGCACCACGCCCGTATGCAGGGCCCTCCAGGCAAAGTCCTCAACCACCTCGTCGTTGTCGTAAAAGGGCTCGCCGCTCGTGCCGTTGTGCCCGTTGTTGGTAGCCACCGTTGAGAAGCCCAGGTCGACGGTGTACGCGAGGTCATAGTACTGGATGCAGCCGGACAGACCGCCGTTGCCCGTGCTAAGAAAACGACCCGTCCAGGCCTCGCTGGTGGGCAGCCACACCTCCATGCTGATGTTAGACCGGTCGGACGTGGGCACAAACATGGCTACACGGCACATGTCGACCCCGACGACCTGCCACTGGTCGCCGCAGGTCGGGTCATAGTCGGGCAGGGAGAGGTTCGTGCCGGCAGCGACGGGCTGGGTGAACCAGACTGTGGCGTTGTTGTGGCTGTCCAGGCCGCTCTGGAGGGTGTTGGCAAAGGCGGTGCACTGGGCGGTAAAGTCCCCAGTGTCGTTTTGCCCAAGGACCGATGCGCCCACCAGGCTGGCCAACAGAGCCAGAGGCCGTAAGATGAAGTTGGGGAAGTTGAGGAACCTCATGATGTTGCCGTCTTGAGATAGCTCTCGCGCAGGCTTAACAGGGAGGCGTGAGGAGTTGTGCAGGAGAACGTTGAGGGACGAGTCTGTCGAGATATACTTATACAAGTCCTCGACCAGACGTCCAATCACTCTCGCGTAGGTGAGCATGGGCGACAAGACCCATCAAGACGGGTTTTCCACTATTTGCCGCTCTTCCCCCTTCGGACAAGGTATATCGCCTTCAGATGCGCCATGAGGGCGTTCAGAGAGGGAGGAGGAGAAGGAGGAGGAGGAGGAGCGCGGAGCGGTACTTAGCCTCGGCAAGGGACCGAGGGTTGTTGTCAATGGCAAAAGTAGGGACTCTCGGTTACATCACCAAAGGAGTTGTACCACGGTTTACTAAGATTAGGCTTTTCCGATTTCCTGGCGGGGTTGCTTGATTTTGAACTACTACATGGAGGAAAAATGGGTATATATTAAAAAAAATTCAAAATCAGGAAAAAAAGATTCGTTGTGTCCTCCTTGATGGTGTGTCGAAGGATTCATGTTGGTGCTCATCCAACAATAAGACCAAGGGCGGAGTATCCAATCTCATGATGCAGCGGTCACTCACCGCTCGAAATGAAAGCTTCCCTAAAATGTGATAACTCACCTATAGACCTTGGACGGATGTGGGCCGACTCAACGTTGAATCTTGCATCCCCTCTAAAGAGAGGGAAAAAGAAGAGTAAGAACCAACCTCAAAAGCTTCATGTGCCCCACCAGTTTCCCATCCAAGCTGCCAAGCCGATGCAGTACCCAAGGGCCACGAGACGATCTGCAATAATGATACCTTGAGAGAGGGGGCAATGGCGGGGAGTCGGGAATGATGCTGTGGGATCGTAAAGTCTAGTCCAGGGGCAAGAGTCAATCATACTCACGTGGCCTGCGGTGAACTATGTACCATGTGCCCAGTAATAAGTTTCATTCAGCAGTATCTTGCCGGCTAAAGAGAAAACGACAGTATGGGCAAAGCCGGATATCCCGAAGTATCATGTAAATTATATACTATTATAGCGAAGATGTGACGGCTCCAATTATGGCTAGAAACGAACAGTCGCGACTGGTGGAACAAACAATATAGTATTTACAACTTGTTTTTAAGTTGCGACAAAACCCAAGGCTGAAAATAATCACAAGCCCTATCTGCTTATTCTCAAGACAAAAAGAAATCGCGACACGACGGCACGATCACGGCGCGATCCACGCTCCCGCCACCCTGCTGGCGATCCGAACTCCTCTCCGGGTGCAACCATGAATCCAACGAGCAACGAATGCTTGCAAGAGCGGTCCCCACCTTGAATATGATCTTACAAGTTGTCATGGGGGAAAAAAGAGAGGAGAAGAAGAAATACGAGAGCCCGCCCATTCACTAACACCACTTCCTATAGTCAGGAAAGTAGGTGGCATGGATCCTTTCGGCATATTCAGAAAGAACAGGATACTGTCCCACAATCTCTCGAGACTCAGGCCCGCTAATCATCTCGCAAATCCAAAAAAATGTCAGTCAGCAGGAGTTTTAAACCCTCATGATCACACAGATAACCACTCCGGACAAGAAGGACCACTCACGCCGTACACAACAAGACCGACACGATGAACCCAAACAGCGTCGCGTCGACCTCGGTAGGCTCATCGCCGCCTAGGAACCAGAACGGCGCCTCCGCACCCGCCGCTTTGGACGTCCTCGTGCGCCTGGCGCGGGCAGCAGACGACGAGAGGGCGCCGCTGATAGTCTCCCAGATCTCCGTCTTGAACGCCCGCGCCTCCTCGTCGGACAGCCGGAGGGTGCCCTGGCCGTAGAGCGTGGCCTTGTGGCCGCGGTAGGCGAGCTGGCCCACGAGCACGCGCGCAGGCCACGGGATGGCGGACATGACGTGGTCGCGCATGGTGTAGTAGTTGTCAAACCATCTCTCTCGAGTCTGCCAGAGGAAAAAGGGGCCACACCGCCTCCCGATTCAGCGCTGGGTTGATCCCATTCTCTCCTTTGCATTGATCAAACTCACGTGGTAGAAGCAGAGCTTGTCCTCCAGCAGGGCCCTGGTCGCCAGGTCCTGCGCCCTGCCCTCGGCCGACAACGTGGCGTTGAGATCCGGCAGCATCTCCCATCGGACGAGCTGCTGGATGATGAGGGTGGAGTCGCCGATCTGCACCGGCTCAGCTTTCTCGGACAGCAGCGATGGCGGCGGGAGTACTGTGACATAGGGGATCTTGCCCCTGGGCGCGGACCGAGGACCACCGGCGGCGCTTTCGTAGGTCACGCCGGCGAACCTGAGACGAGCCTCGAGCTTGATGACGAAGGGCGACCAGACGTGCTGGCCTCTTGTGGGCCAGCCCCGGAAAAGCGTTAGGGTGCTAGGGGGTTGGATGCCGGACATGGTCGTGTGTGCGTGTGCGTGTGTCTTCCTGGACGAACAACGCTGAACGCTGCGCTGTAAGGAAGTAATACTAGGCGATTGTGGCAGAGGATCTATCCCTAAAAATTAAGTTGGGCTCAAGAATGAAAAGAATTATCGAATCTATTTACATGATAATCCTGATCACCAATTAGCGACTCGCGCTGCTTGAGAAAAAAAAAACATTATTGAAGACGAAACAGTCGGACAGACTCGGACTCGAAGAAGACGGCGACATGTCCATCTGTCCGAGTTTTGGGCACGAAGGGATTTTCAGAGGTGAGAAGTGGTGTACTTCTGCCTAGATGCAGCCCCCACCACAGCCGTGAACGCGCATATCAGCAACATATTAATGCACCTTGCTTAATTTTGTATGTTTTTGCGAGGTTGGTGACCAACCCGCAACTCGCTGGCCCCTTACCTATTGGAATCCCATATGGCGAAAGGAGATAGCTCAGTTAAGGGATAGTAATGTTGTCAAGACAAACTCTGAAGGAATGATTCCGGCCCAGATCTAGCCTCCAGTTGGATCACCATGGCATTATACACCAGATATACCATCCGAACCCAACTTCAAGAGCGAATGAGAAAAAGAAAGAAGAGGAGGAAAAAGGTCAGAACACATTATATGTGTTCTGAGCACTTACCAAAGTGTCCTGTCCAGCCAGCCCATAATTGTAACTGTGAACCTGGATGGTGAATTCTGGGCCTCTAGTGAATTAATTATATCCAGAAGATGCTGAGGAAGGGAAACAAGAGGATTGCTGCCCACAATTCCCACATACATCCCACTCTCACCACAAATACAGTACCCCAGGTCCGACCCGATAGGCAACATGCCCTGCCGGTCCGCATCCGCGCACGTCAAGGGGCACAATCCCACCACCGCCTTATTATTATAGCCGATGACTCACTTACCTAGATCACCACTCTCCACCGCCGTACTCTCCGGCAAACACATGTCGTCGCCGTTCCTTCAAGGTTTGCCAAGGAAAAACCGGGACGGCAGTCTTTACAGCTTCCCGGATCTCATTGTCTCAAGTAATAGATCACGAACAACAAACACCAGAGCATTTTTCCCCCATCTCACCCCTCAGAAATCCCACAGACGTCCTCCACACTAACAAACGTTCCAACCCATCCCTCATCGCACTTCAGCGCCTTCTCTCCTTCACCCCCTCCGCCTTCAAAAATAAGTAGGAAAAAAAAAAGAAAGAAAGAAAGAAAGAAAAAACGCTAGGGAAGAAACGAAAGAAAAGAAATATAAACATAATGCCCCCACACCTCCACCTCCGCCCAGCCCAGCCCACCGACCTCCCCCGCATGATAGAAATCTTCCTTGCCGCCTTCTCCCCAGGTCCCTGGAGCGCCCTCCTCTTCCCCCCCACCCAGCGAACCCGTCCCGGCCACACCGACGAGATAGACTGGCGCATGCGTGTGTTCCGCGCCCAGCTGGACAAGCTGGGCCAGCATCACGTCCTGGCGGTCCAGCGGCGGCGGCAGCAGCAGCAGCAGCAGCAGCAAGGGGGAGGAGAGGCAGAAGAAGAAGAGATCATCGTGGGCTGGGCGAACTGGCTGGACACGGGGCGGGATACGACGGTGGGGATGACGAGCGAGGAGAAGATGGCGGATCTAGAGAAGACATGGGGGAGCGCCAGCCCGCCAGGGCTGGACAGGGCGGCGTGGGAGGAGATGGGAAGGCAGGGAGAGGTCGTGAATGAGATGGCGAGGAAGGCGCTGGGGGTGGAGAGGTTGAAGGAATCGCTGGGTGAGTATTTCATTTCAATTTTTTTTTCTCCCCTTTCCTTCTCAATTTGATACTGTCTGTTACTTTATTTCTTTTACAGACTGACCTTGCTGCAGAACTTCACTACCTCATGATCGACCCAACCCACCAGCGCAAGGGAGCGGGACGACTTCTCCTGCAGGAATGCCTCGACCGTGCGGCTGCAGAGGGAAAAGATGTATGGCTGCGCTCGACGCCCGAGGGTAGGCCTTTGTATCTGGCCCTCGGGTTCAGGGAGGTTGGGGAAGGGTTGGTCTTGGGGAACGCGCATTTCGCTATGGTGAAGAGGGCTGTTGGTGGTGATGGCGGGGACTCGTAAACGTCTTGTGTACTCATCATATATATACCGATCAAGTAAGTCCTTTAGATGGAAGACGATGGGTAAATTCCATGATAGATAAAATATTTACAGAATATTTGAAGATAAAAAAAATGCTTTGATGTCTTCCGTAGTTATCCAAAATTGTCAATCTTGCCATGGGCCAGAGAAGGGCTGGCTCATAAAAGGTCAGTCACCCCTGCCCGGATCTCACCCCAAATCAAGTTCCGCCTCGTAGATACCCATGGGAGGGCCCATCTACAATCGCCTCTTGTGATCCTGCACGCATGTATGCTCATCTTCTGGTTGATCCCTCCCTATCAGGTAGATTTCTTCAAGCCTCTGTAGCGCTCTAGTCCGCGGCCTTCTTCCTGCGCTTCACCTTCTCCTCCTTTTCTTTTCCCTCCTTCCTCTCCTTCTTCTTGGGCTCCAGCCACTTGTCAAAGCCCACAGGCCAGTACACACGCCCCAGGGGGCCACCCATGCCAAAGTCCTCAGGAGAAACGACACTGACAACGGGCGGCGCGGGCTCATCTGTAGCTGCCTCTTTTTCGCCGCCATCCTCTGCAGCCTCGTCTTCCTCATCCTCAGACTTGACCTTCCGCTTCTTGGGCGAAGCCTTCTTGACCTTCTTCCCCGCCGAAGTGGGGCGGTTCTGGTCATCTCGCTCGTAGGGGATCACATCGGCAATCTTCTCGTGCCCGGGCAGCTTAAAGCGCCGCATCAGGTCGAACACAGCCTGTTCCTTGTCCTTGGCCTCGATCATGAGGTCCATATCTGGTGGGCAGGGCGGCAGCGTCGCAACGCGAGGGCTGTGCTTGCGCCTGTCATGACCCGACACCGCGCCGGGGCATGGCTCGGAATAGTGCATCTTCTGCGTGATGCCCTTGCGGGTCCAGGTGGCAGCGATGCGGGCCGAGATCCCCGGCTGCGAGATGTCAAAGGTGCCCTCGCGGCATTTTTCAGCATCGAAGATGATGTTGTGGTGGTGGTAGTCGAGGACCAGGGGGATGTTCAGCTCCTCGCAGATGGGAAGCAGGTCATGGACCGACCAGGACACATCGTCATTCTCCAACACGAGCCGGCGCTTGATGGATGGCGAGAGGAGGACGTAGTTGGCACGGAATCGGTCGAGAGTTGCTGATTTGCCGCCATATCCGGCAAAGACGCCACCCATGTGCAGGATCATGACGGCGTCACGGTCCTGCTGGGGCGGGAGTTGCAGCAGCGACAGCATCTCGTCATGATACTCCAAGTCCCGCACGGAGGCCGCGACAACCTCCTTACGGGGTGACCCAAGCTGAGTGAACTATAATGCACAGAGAGAGAGGGGGGTTCACTCAGGGTTAGCCGTATCCCCTGAACTCTGACCTGAGTCACCGGTGAGTAGTAGAGGAGATGTCTTTTTGTCTCACCTGTCCAGGGTGCGTCGTCAGGCGGTGTCCAAGCTCCGCAGCGACCTTGCCGGCCTCAGCCAGGATCTCGGAGGCAAAAGGGGCGAGCCTGTAGCCGTACTCGGCGTGGCTTGCAAACGGAAACATCTCAGAGCTAAGACGCATGAACTTGATGCCATATTTGTCATTCCAACGAAGCATCTTGATGAGGTCTCGGGCGTTTGTCAGTCCTAGGCGCTCGAGCCACCTCTGGCCACGAGCTATATCAGGCTTCTTGGTCGTGTCAGGCTTGTTCTTGGGGCTCTCAGGCTTTGATGGGTCTGCCAGAGGATGGCGGTGGTCCAGCAGGTTCGCAATACGACACGTTCGTGAGCTGAAGACCGAGGGCTTAGCAGAACGTAGATACGTGTTCAGACAGGCCTGGGTAGATGGTCAGTCTGGCTTTGCGAGGCAGAAATTATCTATAAATCAGACAAGAAGGGGGAAGGAGGGGGGGAGACCAACGTAACCCAGACGACCTTTCCAGGGCAGGGGCAGGTAGCCGCTGTTGACAGCTGGTGGCCGTCTCGCGGCACTATCGGCAGCGAGAAGCTCATCATCGGCGTCGCTTCCCTCCTCGGGTGCGTAGCCCTGGCCGACCTCACCAGGTTCTCGATCCGGAGTGAGGAGGGTGCGGTTGGCCTCGAGGACGTCGGTCTCCGCCTTGAGGGGCTGCTGGCGGTAGGGGCGATTAGGCAGGTTATCGCTAATGGGCTTGACGACGCTCGCCTCGAGCTGAAGCTTGCGCCTCTTGACGTCCCTCTTGAAATTCAGCTCCATCTCCTCCAGGCCCTGCATGGCGTCTGCGACGCCCACCTTGGCCAACTCGACCTCGTGCTCCGTCTTCTCTGCGCTGCTCTGCGCCGACAACCCCTTCTTCCGCATCTTATCGACCTCTCTGAGGTTGGGCGTGACGCCGGCACCTTTGTCCTGGCCTGTGGTGGCCTTGCGTGACGAGGCAGCTGTGCGGCGCGAGGATCTCCTCAACAGGTTGTTGTTGTTATTGTTGCTGCTGTTGTTCTCACTGCTGTTGTCGTTGTTGGGTGATGTGAGATCCGGCGGCGTATGATTATGTTCAGGAGGGCTTGGGTTCATCTCGTCTGACCGAGGGGGCTCTGCGGCGACGTGGGATGATATACTGGCATCAGCAACAGCAGCAGCAGCCCTCTTCTTACCGTCAGTAGCAACACGGGATGACATGGCGATGGTGGAGACTGTGGCGGTATGACGTCTCGGAGGAGTATATAAGAGAAACGCAGCTCTGTCCGCCCTGAGGGTGCGCAGATTAAGTAGCGGGATGGTGGCGGAGCTGCTGGTCCGGAGGGTGTAGTAGCACGGGGCAGCCAACCGTCGAAGAATCGGAGCACGATGTCCGGTAACCCGTGACACAAGGGGGGTAAATGACATGCAGGTAGGCGTCGGGGCGCATGCGAGAGGCTGCGCTGGGGTAGTACTAGGGGCGCGGGCCTCGTCTCACACGACGGGTGCGTTTAGCTAGATGATTTGGTAGCTTCTTCTTTTTCTTCTTGCTCTTCCGCTCCCTCTTGTTCTTCTCTATAATCTCTCTCTCTTTCTCTCTCTCTCTCTCTCTCTCTCTCTCTGTGTGTGTGTGTGTATGTGTGTGTGTGTGCAGACGGCTGAATTTCAGAGAGGCAGGCAGGCAGATCAACAGACGAACAACTGGCTGGCTGGCTCAACCCGTGCCTGCATGGGTCGGGTCGGGTCGGGTCTGTTTAGTCCAGGCTGTCAGGCTGGGTCAAGATATGCAGGGCTGGCAGGCTGGGTCGGGACACTCTGGCAGGCCTGGCAGTTAAGATGATATGCAGGAGACCTGTATGATGAGTACTGATTGGTCGATTCAGGCGCCTTCGTGCAGGACCTCAGGGTGTGTACACGCGTGGTGACTTTTGCAAACTCGTAAAAGGGGGCTGGGGAGTTCCGTGTGTGAGACTCGTAGTAGCAAGTATAGTGTAGCCGGCTAGAAAATAGACAGAGGTAGCATCGACCAGATGGTGTGTCGTGGTTTGTTATGGTTGGTGGGGGGTGTGTGGTTTGAGGTTCATTGATGTTTGTCCCGAAGCTGGCTGGGGTTTTCTGGTCTCTCAGCTGGGACGCGGGGCGGCTGGACCCTTGAACTTGGCAGCAAGAAGAATGATGAGTAGATGATGATGACTTTAGTGTCCTGCCCGTGGTAGACCTTGCCCCTTCTTCTTGTCGGGCTGGTAACGGTAAGCCAAAAGCAAGCCACCAGTGTCACCTAGCTCAGCTGTTGCTGCTTCCCGTCCTCTCCCGTGGCGAGCTTGGGGAGCCACCAAATTTCGGATCTTGAGCCTTCAAGCCCAACAGGACAAGGCGACAGACATGCTGGATCATGTCTCCTGTTGCGACTCGCGGGTGGTGGTGGGTGGGCAGTGGCCGACGCAGGTCGGGGGGACTATGATGAAATGGGAGAGACCATCCCAAGGCCCAAGATCGAAGGAAAAGGTGTGAGATCGAGGCTGCAATGCAAAAGACCAACGTCATTTTCTCCCCTGCAAAGGGACAGGTTGAATAGCCCGAGGTGTCACAATACAAACACGATGGAGACAGGACAGGTGCCCTGACGACTTCTTGGTGACGACCTTCATCTCATCTTGGCGCGATCAAGGGGGGGGGGGTGGTCTCTCGCAGCATGCATCTTCCCCATCCCGCTTGCCTCTTCTCACTGTTGGTCAAGAAGAAAGGAAGGAGACACCAACATCATCATCCATCTCACATCGATGATTGGGCTGATGATGTAATGTCCCATCTACCCCCCCTGTCATGATCGACAGATCCCTGCCTAGCATGTTCTCGTATTGCCAGGACATCCCTGCCACGCCGTTCCGCGAACACTTCACTTCTCATTAAATACTAAACACACATACAACTTGATCCCGACCACGCATCTACAACTTATCTAAGAAACTTTCCAAAAAAAAAATTTCTTTTCTTGGTAATATTTCCCAGGATCGATTGTCGTCTTGGCAGAATAAGCATAAACAAGACAAGGAATTAATATTCATATACCCACGGTTTCAGAAAAAAAGATGACCAAGATATCCATAGAAAAAGAGCCCACGCAAACATGACCTCGTGTCTTTGGGGCACATGTCCCAGAATACGAAGTGAACAGATTAATTAATTACTGTGGTACAGCAGTAGTGCATGCGACAGTAACTACAGCATCACGAAAATTCCACGAATCTCGGCCGAGTCATCCGGACGATAATCTCCGTGCCGAGAGCAAAAGGACAATACTAAGTACTTGTCGTACAGTCTGTACACACGATAATTAATGCCCGCCTGTCTGCGTAGCATGTCCTGGATCAATATACTAGTCACAGCACTATGTAACCCAAACCACGTCAACGACCACCGGCTCTGGCACAGGTGCTTCTGAAGGTACTTCTGAAGGTACGGCTGCCCCGGAACCATCAGTCCCATCACCCACGATGGCGTGTGGGCTCAGGGACCGCGATAGCCGTTCCAGTGGCTGCCCCTTCACCTCCTTCTCGCTGCTGGGCGGGTTGTGCTTGTGCCTCATCCGGTGCCCAGTATGGCGTTCGGCAGACTGGACATTCATGGTTCCCCCTCAAAAACCAGTTCGCCAGGCATCGCTCGTGATAAAAGTGTTGACATGTCTTGGCCGAGACGACATCGTCGCCCGCCCACCGGCTGAGGGGTGGGAGCTCGGGCTGGGTTCTGGGCTGTTGGTTTGTAGCATGGGCTCGGGTCTCTTCCGTTGTGGACGGTCCTGGTTCTTGATTCGCAGATTCAGTGTTGTCATTGCTACTGCTGGCTTCTGGTACTTGTCGGAACAGCTCGCTCACTTTTATATATCGTTAGCAGCTGCCCAGAACTTTTTGGGGTTTTCTTCTTTCTTCTTTTAGTAGATTGAAAATTGCGTACTGCAGATGGGGCACTCGAGTTGTGTCTGTGAGACCCGTCTTGGGTGATTGATTCTGTCCACGGCAGCCCGTAGCTCTCGTGTGGCGTCCACGAGCTCCACTGCATTGGGATGGTAGCCGTGTCTTGCCTTGCGAACCTTCACAATGCATATAACAAGTCTAGAGATTTTGTTGCCTGTTAGAAAATACTTGTTTGCAAACGACGGTCCGATTCCTACATGAAAGGGTCCTAAAAGGTATCTTGCACATACACGATCAAGAACATGATGGGCAAGAGACTGAAGAAGCCTATCAGGATATTCAAGAACACGCTAGACATCTCTACCTATGGTTATTGCGAGAAGGTTCAAGGTATTCGTAATTCGGACCGTGGTCAAAATTGAAGAACTTGTTTTGTTGATGAGCCAAAATTAGAGATGCCCAAGATTCGAGTCCAAAGCAAGAGAAAGTAATTATGGGCAAGATAATGAGAAAAGACTTCATTCATATTGAGACGTCCCTTTTGTCGGTATAGTTAACGTTATAATATAATGAGATGTATTAGGGGCAACACACTACAAGCTCTGCTAGCCGTGTCGAATTAGATGACTTGTCAATTTGTAATTGATTACAAGAATAAATCCAAGAGAGCAGATTTCAGTCATCTTGAGCGAAAAAACAACACGTTTCCAGGCATAAAGGCGGTATCAGTCCTTGGGGAAGCCCTCAAGTCCAGTCGCGACCGACAAGGATCGCGAGAAGCCATGCGGCAGAGTCAACCAGGGTCAGCCCGTACAACACCGCGCGCCTACTATGTGGGCTCTGAGGAGCGTGCAGATTCCTGCCGTTTACATTCCTTTGACTCCCTCCAGGCTTGTGAGAGGGGGCGGGGGGCGGACTTGGGGGTTATAAACGAATCCCAACCACAATTTTCGTACCTTTCTCCCATATTCTCATCTTTTCGCCCCCAATCCCCCCTTTTCAAGATTCTCTCATGTTCGGGCCGAGCAAATAAGATGTAGTCAAAACCTGGTGACGGACGGCGAAGACGGAGAGATCAGATGTTGTTCTTACACGTTGTCTGCCGAGAGTCATTGTAGACACCACACAGGGCCCCTTGTACCCATGGCAATAATACCAATCCCTCAACTTTGAGTGGCCCAACCGGACTCCAAGGACCCTGACAAGACTTCTTGCATGTGGCTTGACACGGCAGTGTCATCACTTTAAAAGGCTCTTATGCGCAACTAAATGACGGGCTCACTCGTGGGGACTTGATCTCTACTCGGTCTACACAATTTGGATAAGTCTTTGTGGTGTCATTTTACCGGGGGCATGAGTGTGATTGGGAATTCTTGGGCAAAATTCCTGCTGTCAATCATCATTCTGGCAAAGTCTGCCAAAGGAAGGCCTGGTAGGACCGACAGATCTTGCCTTCAGGGCTGGCCTTCTTGGGCATATGCTGCCGCAGCAGAACGGTGGGAGCTTGCTCTATCTAATGATGTTGGGGGCGTTCCCCAGCATCACAATCTCGGATGAAGCCCTTAGAGAACTTAGATCGTCACCGAAGAAATATGTGAGGGTGGTGAGCATCAGCTGGGATCAGAACAGCTTTTTTAATCATTCTCGATACCCGCCTGCACGGCCTACAAGTTGCGCCGACAGACAGAACGCGATGGATGGTCCTTATGGATGGACATGATGGACACGAAGGAGGAATAAACCAGGAAGATGTCACGGATATCCATTGACCCAAAAGGCCTCATGTTGTGGCTGCAACGGTACAGATGTGTTGACAGTACTGGGCTCGTTGGAAAGGGTATCACGGAGAAGCCTAGTGAAATACTTACTAACTAGTAGCTGTGAGAGGAGCAGAATCAGTAATGAAATATCGAAGCCAATGACGCCGCTCTGGTAATCATGTACTGTCGTTAACTGTGGAGCAATTCCGACTTTCTTCCACATGCTGTTCGCCCACAGATACACACACACACACACACACACACACCTACCTGTGAAAGATTGGCCTGAACACGTGTCTGCACACACACTTTGGTGAGGAGCGCGCGATTTCCTCCAGCCTAGTTGATTTCGGAACCATGACGAGAATGTCGCAATCTAGAAAGTAAGATAATATACCCATCGCTTTGAAAAGTCGGTATGAACACCTAGGAAATCACTGATAATCACGATATGTCTTCCAGTCTTTAACGCCACGCTCCCGGAATCACCGACAGTAATTATCTAATGAAGCACGAATTCTTAGCTATGATAGCCACCGGCTTCTACTTTGTAGGAGCCCCAATCACTGGAGCGTTTTCGATAGTACAATTTGTCTCAACTCGAATGTAAATTATCCTATTGGGCGCCACCTATGAGCCTTTCTTCAAGGCGCTAGCCTAGCATCGTAGTTCCTCCACAGTCCCGAAAAGGGTGGATCATGGACTCGGACCACCGTCGTTGAATATATCCCACGCAGAAGACTGCCGTCAACTCACATGGCATACTCCCGAGTCTGCGCTGCTGGAACAATGTTGAGGTGTGTGGAGAACCAAATAAATCCAAGACCCGGCTGTTGGCTACAAGAAGTCTTATATCCGCTGCTGGAGCGGATATTCTTGGTTCCCGAACCCCTCATGAGCCCCCAACAATCTTTGGGCATCTCAAATCCTTCTTGCTAGAATCCATATCTAGTTCAGATTAAGCACTGAATCCAGACTGTTAGTCTCATCAACAGCAGCAACAGCAGCACCATCATGACGCCTATCTTCCGCGCCGACCAGGTCGGCTCCCTCCTCCGCCCAGCCTCGCTCCTCGACCTCCGCACCAAGCACCAGGTCACCGCCAGCTACGCAGCCATCACGACCTCGGAAGAAGTCTCCCTCGCCACCTCGGACGCCGTGGCCGCCGTGGTGCGCCACCAGCTCGACCAGTCCATCTACCCACTTACGACAGGCGAGCTGGAGCGGTCCATCTTCTACGGCGGCTTCTTCGAGACCCTCGAGGGCCTCACCACGCAACCCGCCCTGCCCATACCCTCCGCGTTTCGGCGCAACCTGCCCAGCGTCGCGAGGCTGCACGAGGCAGGCGTCCAGACCCGCCCGGGCGTGGTGGCGACGGGGCCGATCCGGTGGACGAGGTCCGCGTACGGCGACAGCTGGCTCCTGCTGAGAAATTCCGTGCCGGATGAGTCGTACCTCCCAAAGTGCAAGATCACCATCCCCAGCCCGACGTACCAGCACATGCAGCTCAGGCCGGGCACCGCGTACACGGCCGAGTCCGGGTACACGAGCGACGAGGCCTACTTTGCGGACCTGGCGGCGGCGTACCGAGCGGAGCTGAAGAGCCTGTACGACGCAGGTTGTCGCAACGTGCAGGTGGACGACCCGAACATGACGTTTTTTGTCATGGACTCGTTCCTGGCTGGGTGTCGCGAGGAGGGCGGCGCGGAGGCTGCGGACGAGCTGATGGAGCAGTATATCCGTGTGCACAACGCCTGCATCGCGGGGCGGCCCAAGGATCTGCATGTTGGTGTTCATCTGTGCCGTGGCAACATGTGGAGCGGCGTTGTGGAGGGCGGCGTGGGCGCTGGCTCGTACGAGCGGATCGCGGAGAGGATGTTGCGCGGGCTGGACTACGACTCGTTCTATCTCGAGTACGATGATGAGCGCTCGGGAGACTTTGCGCCACTGCGGTTCCTCCCCCGGGACAAGAGGGTTGTTTTGGGCCTGGTGTCGACAAAGCGGGCTGCGCTGGAGGATCTCGACCATCTGCTCAAACGGGTACACGACGCTGCCAGTGTCATTGCTGAGGCCCAGGGGCGGGCGGTGGACGAGGTCCTGCGGGACAACTTGGCCGTGAGCCCACAGTGTGGTTTTGCGAGCCAGAGCCAAGGGGGTGGTGTGGGCATGACGGAGGCGAGGCAGTGGGAGAAGCTAGCTCTGGTGAGGGATCTGGCTCGGAAGATCTGGACAGATGCTGCGTGAGGAAAGAGTATAAGTAATAATAGTAGATGTTTACGAGGTCGAAGGATGGCCATGTTCTCCCGCCAGCTTGGAGGCATATAGCCATGCATTTATCTTGCGCAACAGAAGAGGAAAGTTATCCCAAAGTACTATGAACTCCGAGAGGAAACAACTGAGGTTATACGGTTTTGGTTGTGAGTAGCAATGGTCAGGCTGTGTAATAGTAATGAGATGATGAGAGGAAGCTACATAACGCCAAATTATTGCTGTAATATGAGTATGAGGCTTGCTGGAAAGGGACAAGGCAAGGATCAAGAGATCAAAGTACTATCCTGTCCTCTGTTATTGTTCTATTATTATTATTGTAATGGTAATCACTAAAGAATGGAAAATGGAAAACAAATCTGGCCTGTAGGAGATTGTTGAAAAATAAGTACCTATGTAATTACATGAATGTAGCCTGGGTGTCATCGTTGTGGTTTGCTCTCTCATGTGACGCCAACAAAAGGTCAGGAAGGACCAGGAGGACCCAACACACCATACAAATCTTATCTATACCGAGGCTTTATTTCATAGCTGGGCAAGTATGCTCAGTAATAGCAGCAGATCATATGAATAACCAAAACCAATACATACCCGGGTTGCTTGCCGAAAGCCCACATATCCATGCGCTAACTTGAGCGGTGCTTGTTGCTGTGAGCATGTTCGGGACTAACAAGAGCTGCGAGATAGTCGCGAGGGGTTGTTTTGCTGCCCCCTCGATCCTAGGGGCCCATCCATACAATGCAGCTTTGCCGTGCCCAAGTGCCGCGCGGTAAGCATGAAGAAGAGGGAGCGGTGGGTGGTAAGAGAGGGAGGAGAAGAAGGATGTTCGGCTTGTTAGTCTCGCGGGTCTTAGCACACCTCCACAGCACACCTTAGCAAGCATCGGGTACGCGCCAGCGGAGGTTCTGAAGGGGGTCCACATCCGATGGGTGCGTTGCGCCGCGGAGGCGCGCCGACTGACACAATCACTCTTCCGCCAACCCCTTCTATATCGACAGGCGCGAAGGGCCGAACCAGCGAGCCAAGCCAAGCCAAGCCCAATGGTTATGGAGTTTGACCCGTGACGGTGTGGTTTTACGTATAGCTATGAAGAGCCGACAACAACAACCGTAAACGTCACACTTAGGAAACGGTTGGCAGGTATCTCGTATAGCGCTGACCGATCAGCCTGACACAATTGGTTTGGCCTCTAGACGGAGGCGTGGGGAAGAATTGGGGCCCCAGGTTTGTTTGGCCTTCCTTGAAGGGATACTTGTATCCATCCGCTCAGGGGGGGTTTGGGCCCGCCGCTAGAATTTCACTCCTTACTCTGTAGTTGGAAAATTTCAAAACCATCGATGGGGCCCTTGGTAAATCATCTTGAGATTTGATGTCTTACACCTCTTTGGTTTCGGCTGCTTTCCTAAGGGGACAGAGACGTTAAGCAGAGGAGAAGACTAGGAAAAGGAAGAAAGAGAGTACAGATACGCAATGGCCCTCTTTCACTTGATCCTCTCGCCATGGGCACTGCTTGTGGCCCCCGTCCTGCTGGCAGTCTACTACCTGTACCCCTACCTCGTCACCAACGGCCACCTCCGCCACATACCAGCCCCGTTCCCAGCCCAGTTCACCAGTTTGTGGCTGTTATATGTATGCAGGAGGGGGAACCGTTATGAGGTCGTCGACCAGCTGCACAAGAAGCTGGGACCACTGGTGCGGATCCAGCCAGACCATGTCAGTGTGGCCGACGACGAAGCCATCCAGGTCATCTACGGCCACGGCAATGGTTTCCTGAAGAGGTATGATCAATATTTTTTTTTATTATATAGAGAAAAATGAATAACCGTCATCGTCAAGGGAACTTTCGACTTACTCACAAGACTAATAATCACCTAAAAATCCAGCGACTTTTACGACGCCTTCGTGTCCATCAAAAGAGGGCTCTTCAACACGCGCGACCGGGCTGAGCACACGCGCAAGCGCAAGATCGTGTCGCACACCTTCTCGCTCAAGTCCATCTCGCAGTTCGAGCCTTATATCCACGGCAACCTTGAGCTGTTTGTGAAGCAGTGGGACGACCTCATCGCCCGTAATGCCGGTAACAATTCTTGGTCATCATCATCACCATCGTCCTCCTCCTCTTCTGGGCAGCGCAACAACACAGCACACATCGACTGTCTCAAGTGGTTCAACTACCTCGCCTTCGACGTGATCGGCGACCTCGCCTTTGGGGCCCCCTTCGGCATGCTCCGTTCGGGTGCCGACATCGCCGAGGTCCGCAGCAGCCCCGACGCAGAGCCCATCTACGCACCGGCCATCGAGATCCTCAACCGCAGGGGCGAGGTCAGCGCCACGCTGGGCTGTCTTCCCCAGCTGAAGCCCTACGCCAAGTACCTCCCGGACCCCTTCTTCAGCCGGGGCCTCAACGCCGTGCAGAACCTCGCCGGCATCGCCATCGCCCGCGTCAAGGGCCGCCTCGACCACCCGCCCGAGGCGGAGAGAAAAGACCTCCTGGCCAGGCTCATGGAGGGCCGCGACGAGAAGGGCGAGCCCCTGGGCCGCGAGGAGCTGACCGCCGAGGCCCTGACGCAGCTCATCGCGGGGAGCGACACCACCTCCAACTCGTCGTGTGCCCTGCTGTTCCACGTGGCGCGGACGCCGGGCTGTCTCGACAAGCTGCAGGCCGAGCTGGACGCCGCGATCCCGGACGGGGTGGGCGTCCCTTCGTACGAGATGGTGCGCGACCTTCCGTACCTGCAGAATGTTGTCAACGAGACGCTGCGGTACCACTCGACGTCGGGCATTGGCCTGCCCCGGCAGATCCCCCAGGACAGCAGCGGCGCACAGGGCGTGACGATCCTGGGTCACTACTTCCCGCCCGGCACGGTGCTGAGCGTTCCTTCGTACACGATGCACCACTCCAAGGTCATCTGGGGCCCGGATGCGGACGAGTTCAGGCCTGAGCGGTGGGACAGCGTCACGGCGCGGCAGAAGAACGCTTTTATTCCCTTCAGCTACGGCCCGCGGGCTTGTGTGGGGAGGAACGTGGCCGAGATGGAGATGAAGCTGATTGTAGCGACCTGGGCGAGGCGGTATCATGTGTTCTTGCGGCAGGATTATATGGACACGAGCGAGGGGTTTTTGAGGAAGCCGTTGGGGTTGGAGATTGGGCTGATGAGGAGGCCGTGATGACAGACGGACAGAGGAAATCACGTCATGCGATAAAAGGAAAGTTTTGGACTCTGATATCCAGTGGTGGTTATGCGGGAACTGTGGCTGCTGTGCTCGAATCCGTACTGCAATTCTGTGTATTCTCAACTACTTAGTGAGTATGTTGGTGGGTGGAAAGTGAGGGAGGATAGGAGAGTCGCTGAAGTATAAAAGCAACTCATCTAAAATGATCACCAAAGAAATGAACAGTTCCATTCTTTTTAAACTTTCCATATCTTTTTATGGATATACTTTTATCATACCATAGGTTGCCATCAAGACTGCAGCCGTGGAACTATATGAGACATGTCCAAAGGTTCTTGACTCAACTTGCAGGTGCACGGAAACGGAAATAATGAAAAAAATGAAGGGAAAAAATGGGGAAACCACCCATCCTACAATCTGCCTTACTCTACACCTACATCTCGATATGTATTTGTTACCACCAGCTAGAGTACCTATCGGTACCGACAAACAAGATCCACCGCTCGGCCTCGGGGCATGACAGAAATTATCAAACGGGGAGCCGGACTCTTAGCTTGTCCAGCCACAACAGCCAGCCCGTGCTTAGAAATTGCAACCAAGAGAGGCCTGGAACTCGACGCTATCTAAAAGGGGGGGGGGGGTTGTTCCGTCCAAAGGGCTTGAATCGAACAAAGTGACAGTCCAAAAAGCGTAGCGTCGCACCATCAGATGAGCAGCTGAGAAAAAATCCCCTGTTTGTTTGAGATTAGACTTACTTATGCAAGAAAAAGAAGAGAAAAGAGAAGCACCAAGTCCCAGACCAGGCCAAGCATGACATGGCATGAACACATACAGACGGACTTTGTGATGCTATAGCCGCTGGTGGCTTCTTTTCTCTTTTCTCCCCTCCCTTTCCCCATCGATTCGCATTGTATCTCTCTCTCTCTCTCTCTCTCTCTCTCTCTCTCTCTCTCTCTCTCGCGCGCGCCCGCAGCACATGTACTATGTACATACTGTACTGTGCCTAATCTCGTCATCATCATTCTCATCTTTCTCATCATCATCATCATCATCTGGGATAAGACAATAAAATCTTACGACCCCGTCAACTCAAAACTCAATCAACCCTTCGGCATGTCCCCGTCACGGGTCGCAGTGCGCATGAATCTACATTATCATTCTCCTCCTAGCAGATGATCATACTACTCTCCCCCCCCCCCCCTCCCCAATGAGCCAGGGCTGCCCACGACAATGCTCTTCAATCATACCAAAAAGCGCTCCTCCATTGCGGAGTCCACTACCACCACGGATCCCCCGGGTTCCGATACCGCCTCGACCGAGCACTCCGTCGCCACCAGTCGCGCGACATCCAGCTCGTCGCTTCTGAGACGTGTATCAGTCGCCACGCTCCGCCACCTGTCGATTGCGCACTCGAGGCTGTCAAGCAGGTCCAATTCCAGCCTCCGGAGGACCACACCATGGAGTGATGGTGGTGGTGGTGGTGGTGGTGGCAGCAGCAAGCAGGCCAAAGGGCGTCCTGAGGGCCCGTCGGATGGCAACCCCGTCAGTAGTAATGACGACAACAACAACGACAACAACAACAACAACAACAACAAGGCCCAGGGTAGACTGCCGGCGTTTCAGGTTTCGCAGAGGGCGTATCTTGCCTCCCTGGCGTCTCTGTTCACTCGTGGTCATGGGAATGAGCATGGCAGCAGCAGTGTCAGGAATAGTGATGAGATTCACTCGCCAGCCTCGGCGCACAACACGTTCATGACGGACTTGAGCACGGCCTCATCACCACCAGGCCAGCAGGAGGAGGAGAGCCCGCATGCGTATGAGATCGACTCGCCCGCAATTTATCAATTCTCTTCGACGGCCAAGATGCCAGGACATCTGTATGTCGGCCGACCTCATCTTGTCCAGCCGCCTCGCACGGCCTTGTTGGAATTTGAGATGGCAACGCTACCTCTGCTGGAGCGTGATCTGCGTGAGACGGGTAGGCATCTGGGCCAGCAGGCCATATGTCTTACGTATGAGCTCCGAATGTCGGGGTATGCGACAGATCATACTGTCACCCTCTTCCCGACCGTCTGGATTTTGTACAGGAGGCCACATTATGTGTCATCGGAAAGAACCGACAAGTCTGTCGAGGAACTCCAGAAGGCCGTCTCGAGGCTTTCTTATCTGCAAAGAACCCCCGAGATACAGGAAGGCGGTGGGAACTACGAGCCGAGCAGCAGTGGGCAGGGACACGTCGACGTCCAACCAGACCACAGAGAGAGCATCAAGCTGCCCCACGCCGCCGCCCTCTCGGTGCATGTCGAAACTAGCCAGGGCAAACCTTTTGTCTGCGGCGCCCTGTGCTGCGTGACGGTGGAAAAGGGATCCAAAAAGCAGACGCAAGGCCTCTGCCGCGTGGGAGGACTGCTGAGGATCAACGGGAAATATGTCCTGGGCGTGACAACTGCGCATGCAATGCTTGACGGCAGCGGGGTGTTTGGGGATTCTGTCGACGACGAGACGGCCGCGTCAGAAGCGACAGCATTGGAGAACGCTGTCGACACGGAGGCCAGCAGAGTCTCAACATGGCACAACGTCACGCGCGACGCGGCAGTCGACTTCCTCGGCATCTCCATGAATTCCCGCGGCGAGATGGCCATCAATCACGCCAAGCCAGATAACGCGACGGATTTCGCCCTCCTGCGGTTGGGAAAACTGCCCAGCCGTGCCAGGAACCAATACATCCTCCCAGATTCCCAAGAGACCGTCAGGATCATCTCCACAGCACCTGCGACCTCGTTAGCCTCGGACGAAGGCCCCGTGCACGTCCTGTGCGGCCAAGATGTCGTCGAGGGACGGCTGGTACGGGGGACTGCGTGTTTTGTTGTCAGGGGACGACACTTTCATGTGCGCAGGATACAATTGAGCGCTCCTCTTGGTAAGTTAACCAGTAAACTGTGACCCATCTGACAAGAACGTCGTATCATCTGTGCAGAGTTGATAAACAAATTGAAAAAAAAAAATTTAAAAAAAAAAAAAAACTGACGGCGGTTGGAATCAAAACAGGTGGTTCTGCTGGTATAGCTGGAGCCTGGGTTGTCCGGGGCGATGTTCTCTACGGTATCTTACTTGCTGGGTACGGAAATGAGCCGTACGCGGTCATGATGACAGTCGACAGGCTGTTCGAAAGCATTTTGGGGTCGGCCTTTTCGATCCGCTCAGTGGAACTCTGGGATGGAGAGGCCCCGGATGTTCTCGAAGATGCCCGTGATGCAACCGCAGCAGCAGCAGATGGCGGAAGTAGCACGACGACACCACCATCTCAAATTAGAAACCATCACGACAACGCGCAAGCGGCAGCAGCAGTCGAGGGCGGCACACAGACAGATGAGGCGGTGGTGCATCGTGAGGCCGCAGCGGAGAATACCGGCGAGCCGGTGTCGTCCACAAGGCCCCAGCGCCTGTCCTCCAGGGCTCACGCGCCCTCCCTCAGCAAGATCTCTGAGGTGACTATGAGCGGCGCAGTGCCTTCCTCGGACTCGGCATCTTCGACCAAAATGGATACATCTCATGTATATGGCGATGAATCTGCGTCTGGTTCAGAGTATGTCACGCCATAGCCAACGACCTTATGGAGGAACGACAATATTTATGAAACCACGTCTCATAAGCATTGAGGTATGATACCAAGCCAGCAGAAGAAGAAAACGAGAGAAGATAAAGAAAGAAAGAATTAATTAAATAAAAGATCCGAGGAAGCAGCTTGCACCTCATACTTGACCCAACTCCCCCCTCTGCCAGACGACGATATTCTCGAGAGATAAGAGTTGCAGCCTCAATCTCGAGATGCAACGAACAAAAGGTGTTGCTGTTCAGCAGCAAAAAATCACTGCTCGACAGCTGCATGCATACCTCCTCCAGGTCTGAGACGGGGCAATTTAGCATCTCATTTTCCACTGCGGAAAGTTCATCGAACTGAAACCCGCCTTCGTCCACACGACCATCTTTCAGAAAGCCCATTGGCCCTGAGATCCCCGTCAGACTCACAGGTTCCCGACATGCCTCCAGATTGGCTTGTAGAGGGTGGCATTTCTGCAGATGTAGATGCAAGTCTTGCGGAAGATCCCCATCTCAGAGATAAAAGAACAGGAAGAACAAAAAGCGTGACTACAAAATAGAAAGCGAAGTTTTGAAAAATCGCAAACCCGCAAGATGCGCTGCTGATTCCTTAAAAAGGGCCCAGCAGCTGAGGATAAAAAGTTATCACAAGGACAAGACGAGATACCGACAGCAGATGTCGTGCTTACCCCCTCTACTCCGCCCGTCCCGCATGGTTTCAGGGGCAGGTTGACCGGTCAGGGCTTGATTTGAAGATAGGCGGGCGCGTCAGGCGGCTTTGTCAGGTCTTCCGTGGTTCCGATGCGGGGCTGCAGTCTGATTCCTTGTGTGCGGGCGGGAGGAGGCGAGACAGGGAGCACTACAGTACACCGTAACTAGACTGGCGAAAGGAGAGGAGGGGTCTGCTGACTCCTCTTCCTGACCCCCCTTGTTCCTTCTCTTGCATCCCGTCCAAATATAGTCTCGAGATGCCATCTTGAAACCTGCATCTCCTCGACCGTTTACCTCTTCTCTTCTTCTCTCTCCTCTGCGCGAGAGCCATGTAGCAGCATGGACCGGCCAGGAGACTCACTGGTGGATGATTATCCTCATACCGTCGTCCAAAATGGCGGTGATATCGAGGGCGGTGGAGGATGCGACGTCGAGCCCGGCGCCAGCGGTCATCAGCCACTCTGGGTCAGGCTAGCCTGCATTCTCCTTGACTTCCTGACGCAGACCTACGACCAGATCAGGATCGTCCCTGAGATTGTTCTGTTTGAGAGATGGGTCTGCAGTTCCTACGCCCCCGCACATGGCGAGCTGGTCTTTGGTGGCCTGCAGGATGTGTGCAAATCGCCCGACGTGCAGTACCAGTTGGCCCGGCTCAGGAGCTGGAAGGCCTTTTTTGACGGCGTTGCCAGTAAGTGCAAACTGAATTTGAATAAAACGACTCCCCTCGCGATGATAAATTTGATGGCCTGCTAACCTATTCTTTAAAGTCCTTCTCACTGCTGTGCCGATGGGTCTCCTTGCCGACAGGATAGGCCGCAAGAAGGTCATCGTGACGAGTATCCTCGGGCCGCTCATGTCGCTCTGTTGGGTTGTCACTGTCTGTGAGTCTTTTTTTTTTTCGGTTTGAATGCATCATACATGATGGGGCCAAGAAACAGAAGAAGAAGAAGAAGAACAAACCACTTGGTCGTCCTATTCATTTAACATTTTGTCCCTCGACAGGCATGGGTGGATACGGCCACGGCGACATGCGACTGATCTGGGCCTCGTCCATCTTCCTCCTCATGGGCAACTTGTCATCAGCAAATGCCACCATCTACGCCATGGCAGCAGACTCGTGTCCGCCCTCGCAGAGGAGCCGTTACTTCTACTACCTCTATTCCACCTTCTTGGTCTGTGAGCTCTTCGCGCCTGCCCTCGCCTCCATGACCATCGAGAGACACCTGATCGTCCCCTTTGGCGTCGGCTTTGTCTGCCTTGTCCTCTGTTTTCCCATCCTGCACATCATGCCAGAGACACACGGCGTCACCAGGAACCTCGGTGGGATGCGGCGACGCCTGAGCAAGGAGGATCCGGACGAGACGAGCCCCCTCCTCACATCTTCTTCGCCCCCGATCGACCGTCCACGGAGGACGACGACGACGACTACGCCGCCTCCTCTTCCGAGGCAGTCCGGAAAGGCAGGCCTCCTGGCGGTCTTGAGAAGGAGGAACATCCTCCTGTCCCTCTTTGTCCTCTTCATTGGCGCCCTCAGGCAGGGGACCGTCTCGGTGCTCCTGCAGTACGCAGCTGTGCGCTTCGGATGGCCCACCTCGCAGACCGCCATGCTCGTCTCGGCCATCGCGGCGAGCAACATTGTTTTGTTTCTGGTCGTCCTGCCCCAGACCGTCGCGTTCCTCACCGCCAAGTGGCATATCGTGCCGCAGATTATTGACTATAATGTTGTGTCTGCCAGCCTGGCTGTCCTGACGGTTGGGGCTGTGCTGATGGGTTTTGCGTCTTCCATGACGGGGCTGTTCCTCTGTAAGATAAACCCCTGAATGTTGGTGAGAGAGAGGCAAAGAAAGCTAACCCATTCGTTAAACCATAAAATAGCTGTACTATTCTTCGCCACAGGGTACGGGACGAGGGTTGCCGTCCTCTCGTTGCTCACCGCTTGGACTGACGAAGATACGCGGGCGAGCACCTTTGGCTTTGCGCAAATTGTGGAGGGCATCGGCCGAATGTGTGGGGATCCTATCCTGCTCAGAGTCTTTGCGGCGTCCATGGGCGTGGGTGGTGTTTGGAGGGGTCTTCCGTTCTTTGTTGCGGCGGTATGTGTGCCATTTGTTTTGAAGCAAATCACCGAGGCTTTCTACGTTTCTTGACTGACCCTTTCTTTCTTCTTCTCTGTTTTAGGCTGGATTTAGCACGGCTGCTATTGCTTGGCGTTTTGTGAACCTGAGGATGAAGGCCAGAGCAGAGTAGTTGGTGGTCGACGTCGGGCGGAGATGAAGACCGACCAACATAAGTCTCACACATGGTGCCCGGAAGCAAGTGACAACGAATGCATTTCTGGAGCAGGATACATGATAACAAGGGATATACTTACATCTATATTGAGGGAGGGCGTCTTTTTTGTTTTCGGGAAAGCAGTATGCATACATATATCGGGGCTAGATTTCCTGGGGGCCATTCTACGGCGTGGAACGAGGATTATGACGGGATGACTTCACATTACCACAGGCTACTAGGTTGTGTATTCTATGGCAGCAGGATAGCTGGGCATTACAGCGGCAGAGATGGGAGAATCATATTTAGCATAGCGAGTCTAAGGGATTAAATACAGATGAAGTTTCGAGTCGAAACTCTCTTGCGACAAGAACCCTATTGCCCTGGTGTAATGTATTGAATGCTCAAAATACAAACATGGAAAAGGGCTCGCATTCTTTACGTCTTTTTCTCTTGAATATATATATATATATATATATGTATCTTTCTCCTCTTCACTCGAGACGGAGATAGGCTGCCAAACGAGAGGCAAGGGGGGGGGGGGCTAGATTCATTACTTAGCAACACACCCCCTCATACTAGACACGGCCTGCTCCGATCTGTAGTACTTACAGGGGCCCTGATAAGCATAGGCTACCGGCAGAACACATCCAAGACAACCTCTGCTCAGACTTTGCCGATCTCCTCCCCCCAAAACAACCGAGAGGGTGCCACCGGGAGTCTGCACCGGAACACGTGCACTCCACAGCAGCGAGAACGTTACTTCCGGTGGTTATGTATTGATAAGAAGAGAAGAGGTGGGGGGGTCTCGATGAAAACAAAGAAAACAATCCGGCATGTCTACTAACACACCATGGCAACGCTTAAGAGGGCTTCTCATTATTCCTTCGTTTTGGACGACGAGATTGCCCTCCTCGTCAGATGATTCTCGCTATCCTGACTACAGGTACGACAGGCTGACGGCAGACAACACCATGGGCGACCAAACAGAAGACGACCCCGTGGAGGTGAACGCAACATCGAGCCGTCATGGCGTCGACGATGCCCTGGCGAAGCGTGTCCTGCGCAAGATCGACATGAGACTCGTGCCGCTGTTGTTCATCACGTACGGGCTCAACTTTATGGACAAGACAATCTTGTCCAGCGCATCTGTCTTTGGACTTCAGGATGACACGGTTCGTTGAAAGAAGCTTTTTTTTTAAAAAAACAAAAAAAAAAAAAATCCCCCTCCTCATCACAACCTATGTTACTACTACTGCTGCTACTGCCCTCCTCCTCCTCCTCCTCCTCACTGACACATACAAAACACCCAGAACCTACAAGGCCAAGACTACAGCTGGGTCTCGTCCATCTTCTACTTTGGCTATCTGGCCTGGACCTATCCCACCAACATCCTCATCGCCCGGCTCCCCGTAGGCCGCTACATGACAGCCAACGCCCTGGTCTGGGGCATCGTCGTGGCCCTGACGGCAGCCTGCACCAACTACGGCGGCCTCCTGACGGTGCGCTTCCTCCTGGGCGCGGCCGAGGCCACCATCACGCCCGCCTTCATGTTCATCACCACTAGCTGGTACACGCGCGACGAGATCCCCGTGCGCACGGGCATCTGGTTCTCGGGCAACAGCATCGGCGGCATGCTCGCCTCGCTGTTCGCCTTCGGCGTGGGCCACATCACCGGCGGCATCGGCCCCTGGCGCTGGATGTACATCATCCTTGGCGCGGCCACCTTCCTCTGGGGCCTCGTCCTGTGGCTGGCCCTCCCGGACAGCATCTCCACCGCGCGCTTCCTGACCACCCCCGAGGAGCGCCAGTACGCCTCGGACCGCATCATCGTGGCGGGCACCGGCCGCACCGAGGCCGCCGCCTGGAGCTGGGCCCAGGCCCGCGAGTGCCTGGCCGACCCCAAGACCTGGTTCCTCGTCGGCCTCGAGGTCACCACCCAGATCCCCAACGGCGGCACCCAGAACTTTGCCAACCTCGTCATCGAGTCCTTTGGCTTCACCAGCCTGCAGAGCACCCTCGTCAACATCCCCTACTCCCTGCTGTCCGGCGGCTGCATCTTCCTCACCGGCTGGCTCGCCGGCCGCTTCCGCCAGGCCCACTGCCTCCTCGTCGCCGCCGTCGTGCTCCCCTGCGTCGCGGGCGCCGCCCTCATCTACGCCCGCGCCCGCGTCGCCCTCGGCGTCCAGCTGTTTGGCTACTTCTTGCTCTGCACCGGCTCCTCCGCCATGCCCCTCGCCCTGTCCCTCGTCCAGGCCAACTACCGCGGCGTCACCAAGAAGCTGACCGTCACCTCCCTGCTGTTCCTCGCCTACTGCGCCGGGAACATCGCCGGCCCCCAGTTCTTCCGGTCCACCGAGGCCCCCCTCTACCAGACGGCGTTCCGCACCATCATGATCTGCTACTCGCTTGCCGTGGCCCTGGCGCTGGGTCTGCGGGTGTACCTGGTGCGGGTCAACGCGAGGAGGGCGAGGGAGGAAGGGTTTGAGGGGAGCGCCGGTGCGTCGGGCGCTGTGGGCGGCGGGAAGGTGGTCGATATCGCCCGGGGCGGGGCGGATGCTGTCTCTCGGGTGGAGTTGAGGGGCGAGGATTATGAGGATGTGACGGACTGGCAGATTGCTGGGTTTAGATATCGCTATTAAAGGGAGGAGGTGCCTTTGGAAAGCGGAAACCCAGGGCCGCACTCGTTTGGCGCGCCCCCCTCTGTTTACGACCATCACCAGCTTGTAGCGCGCCCTCGTGAATAGATAAGTGGAACGGAGAGTCTCATGAGAATTCAAGGCAGAGAGAGTGCTGCCATCTTGTGTGTATAAATTGCTTGAGATGGGAATGGCGCGCACCCAAAAACTTCTTCCAAGATTTGGGCCAGCGTTGATAGAAAGTTTTCGTGTCGTGACCACACCCTCCCCCCCCCCCTCCTGGAATATATATAGCTTCGTGTATAAGCAATGATAAAAGCTGGGCTGTAAGCAGCAGCAGAAGGCTATAAAAAGGCATTTCGAAAAGTAAATGATAAACAGTCAGGTATATATTCCCACAAGCGTCCATTTCCGCAAGATCCTTTCACCGCGCATCCCCCGCCATGCCATCATGTATGCTGCTGCTGAACTCCTGTGTGGCCTTGATGTTGTAAACAAATGAAACTTTTGGAAGGTTAGACGTCGACTTCGTCTTGGCCTCAATGTGGCCATCCTCTTTTTTGGAAGGGGTTTTCCCCTTCGTTTTCCCCCCTTCCCCCCTTCTGTAACGACCGTTTTGGAAGTTGTGATCGTGTAGAACGATGCCCTATAAGAGCCGGGGAAAGATTGACGACAACACCGTCGCCTGTTGTGTGGGGTTGTTCCACCGCAACCTCAGCCCATCTTCACATCCCCATCAACTCCGACGCGCACACCCGCAAAGGGTACCGTCTGCCGCTGCTGTTGACCTTGGGGATAGTAACCGTTTCCTTGGCCCTGCTCCTGCTGCTCTTGGCCCTGGCCAGCCTCCTGTGCCCTCTCCTCCCTCTTTTTGCGCCCCAGCTTCTCACACCACTCCTCCGCGCTGACAATCGTCCCGTCAAGCACGCAGCTGACCTGTGCCATCATGTCCAGGCCTTCCTTGGCCATGACGAGCACCCTCTGCGCACCTTCGCGCGCATCTTTCTCCTTGGGGCCCTCTTCTGTCGCGAGCTTTGGGCTTGCGTTGCGTCCGTTCGCATTCGCCTTCTCTTGCGTCGCAAGGACAAACCGCTGCGGCAGCGACTGTAGATGTCTCCTGACCAGCGCCCGTGCATTTTCCGGGAGGGCGCCGCCTGTGTATTTGGACACGGTCTCGATGACACTGGTCAGCGTCTTGAGGATGTCGGACCTGAGCGCAGTAACGCGCGCACTCAGCTCGCGGCGGGCATGCTCCGAATCTTCAGCGCTGCCGGCGTCAGTTCTCATAGCTGCATCCCTCGGCTGGCGGCTATCGTACTTCTCAAGCGCGTCCTTGAGTGCCAGTATGACACGGCCAATATGGTCGTTTGCCCACCGCAGCCAGGTGAGGCAGTACTTGAGGGAGCGCAGACTCTCCTCACTCATGGCAATCGACAGGCCCGAGGTCGACATCATCAGTCTCTGCTGCCAGGCAGGGTTAGTGGAGGACGGGCGTGAGCTCGTCGCGGGTGTGGCCTGCTTGTTATCCGATGCAGCCATAGCGTTCTCGGTGTATGCTGGGCTGCGGGCATCGTCATAGGCGGGGAGAGTGTCGACAGTGCCTACAGAGAGCCTCCGCTCCTTGTCGTTCAGGCCGAAGGGCTCAATCTCTGGACTGTGCGAGCTGGTGAGGGCCATGGCGCCGGATGCATCGACGCGCCGGGACCCGGACCTTGAGCTGCCCCTGCTGCCCACCTTCCGCCTCTTGTGGCTGCCCTCGCCCGTCTCCAGGTCGCTCGACGATGGATGATGCCTGCTCTTGCCGCGGAAGAA
This sequence comes from Cryphonectria naterciae, assembly GCA_014850475.1. Classification (NCBI taxonomy): domain Eukaryota; kingdom Fungi; phylum Ascomycota; class Sordariomycetes; order Diaporthales; family Cryphonectriaceae; genus Cryphonectria; species Cryphonectria naterciae. The sequence goes on from JACWST010000019.1 coordinate 255,939, forward strand.
CCACCTGACGCCCCCTTCGATGCCAGACATGTGAAAGCCCGAGCCCACCACACCCTCGACGTACTCAACAGGAGTCTTGATGAAGCCAGGAGAGAAATTCTTGGTCGTATTGTAGGCCGTGACAGTCCCTTCGATAGGTTTCGCCAGCATCGAGCCCGAGGATAGCACCAACGACAGGAGCGGTTCGGCTTCACACGAGCCTGGTGTACCAAATTGGTGAGGAGGAGGAGGGGACATCGGCCCGGGGTGGTTCTTATTCTGGGGAGAAGAGACGAAATCTGTTGCAGCAAAGATTGAACGACTGGTTAGGACAACGATGATAGAGATTGAGGGTCAATCAATCACTGCGAATAGAGGACCGACTCACCAGCCTTGAGATCACCGAGAGCCTCAGCGGCCATTCGGACGTCTGGGTCATCCAAGCTCACGCTACTGGCCCTCGCAGTCAGATGATCTGGGCTCAAGGGCCCTCTTGTGCCGTTGCTCATATTGTCAATGTCCATCCTCGCTGGTGAATCGGCCGATGGCCCATGACCAGGCGTGGCGTAATACGCCGAGTAGGGATTGCCGGTCGGCCAATTTCGCAGTCTCGGGGGCGGCGAGTATGATGTTTCACGGGGGAGTGAGGAGGCAGAGAAGCGCAGAGAGGATGTCGCGGAGGAGGCGCCTGTCAGAGAGGCGAGGGAGGGCAGGGAGTTGAGGCTGGTGTCGGCCTGCGGGTTCAGCTGGAGCGGCGCGAGCTCGTTGGACGGAGGATCTGGGAACCTGAGGAAGGCAGGGTCGTGATTGGACTGCTGCGAGGATGCATAGGTCGGCGGCGAGTAGGAAGGCAGCTGGCCAAAGGTCCTGGGCGACAGCGACGGCCCGGGTGCGGATGGGATGTGTTGGTGTTGGTGTTGGTGGTGAGCGCCGCCTGCGCCTTGGAACATGCCTGAATTGGAGCTGATGAACGGCTGTGACGACAGTGTCCCGGTAGACTGGGACGGCGCTTGTTGTGACGCTTGCATCTGATGGGCTGAGGGCTGCTGAAGAAAAGTCGTCGTTGCGTCGGCACCGGTTTTGTTGGCGCTGGTGTTGACGGGAGGTGGGAGGAGCATGTGATTTTCTAGTTGCTGCTCCATTGTGGGCAGGGGGAAGGAACCGCCTCCTGTCTCGCTCTCGCCCCAAGTGGACGTGGTTCCTCTTTTTTCCCTTTTTCCTTCTTGTTTTTTCTTTTCTTGTCTCCCTCTCTTTCTTCTTCTTTTTTTTTTATTTATTTTTTTTAACTCTTCTCTTTCCCCCTTTTTTGTTTCCTCTTTTTTTTTTCCCCTTCTTTTTTCTGTCTCCTAGAAGTTCATATCCTTCTTGTCCTCCCTTTCCTTTTTATTACTATTTTCTTTTGGAGGCGGGGGGGGGGGGGGGGTTTTCTTTTTCTTATCTCCTCGCTGTAAAGTCTGTTAGTGTCTTCTTCCTCGGCTTCAAAAGTCCTGCAGGACAGACAAGAGACCAGAAATAGTTCCTCAGCAGACTAGATAACGTGTTTGATTCGCCCTTCAATAGTCATCTCAAATGACAAGGCCAGCCTCGGTTCATGGGGAAAGAAAGAAGAGAAGAAAAAAAAGACAAAAAAAGGACCGACTAGGCGCGTGAGAGAGAGAGAGAAAGAGAGAGACGAATGACTCGGAGGGCAGAGCAAGGGCAGGGAGGGCCAGGGGAGGAACGTCTAGAGAAGGCGTGAGAAGGACGGTAGATGAATGAAGTCGCACAGATAATCCGACGGGGCAGAAAAGGGCTGAAGAACAATGACAAAGAAACAAGTAAGGGAGTGAAGTAATGTGCGTTCTACGCTACACCTCGAGATAAGGTTGCAACGGGCACTGAAGGATGATGACCCAGGAGGGGAGGTGGTCTACACCGCACAAAAGGTGTGGTAGTCTGCAGGCTGCATGTAGCAAACAAGGTGGGAGGGAGGGATGGATGGATGGATGGATCAAGGTCGCTTCCGGATATATGCAGAAGCGTGTGTGTGCGTGTGTGTGTGTGGTGATCAACGACACCAGCGGTGAGGTTTCAAGAACAGTCATACGGCTATGACCCAGGGTAGGTAAGGTAGGTGTTGGGTTTGGATTTTCATGAGAAAGAAGAAGAAGAAGGACAAAAGATAAAGGAAAGACAATCTAGGCTTCTTGAATGCTACGGAGAACCAAAACACACACACACACACACACACACACACTCCGTTTGTCTGCCGTGTTGAGAAGTGAGGGTCCCAGTAATGATTACCCATCAGCGAATGCAGGTTACGCTGTCATGTGAGGTGATCGACCTCCTCTCTCGTGCTATCCCACCCTGCCGAATTCCCTGTGTCACAGGGTGCAATCCCAAGAGACCCCCCTCTCCCCTCCCATGCCCCCAACCTAATCCCTAACCAGGCCAGCAGCCACACCTCAAGAGCCAATTGATCTGACACGCCCCTGTCAGCCCCAACAGCCCGTGTGAGAATCGAGCTCGTCCCTCCCTCGCTTCCTCCCCGTACATCCTGCATGCTTTCAATGGTGCTCTGCATGTGTGCTTGTCTTCCTATCCGTTCGATGGGGGGGTTGGACCTGTTACTGTGTGTCCCCAAGTCTCTCCTCTTCTTTGACAATAGATAACACACATCCCCCATGTTCGAGGTCGCATTCACATGCGTCGGCGTTGCGCCAAATGTTAGCGGGTAAATCTTCTTCACATGCGAACAGGGTTCTCGAGACGAAACGAAAAAAGTAAAGTCTTCCCAGAATCAGTAAGAGAGACTAACTAGGCTTGCACCATCGTGCAGAGATTTGATTTTCTTCTATACGGTACTATAGTACGTACTGCATTATCGAAACCCAAAAACAAGAAGAAAGAAGAAGGGAGAGAAAGAAAGAAGAAAAAAAAAGGGTTGCTTTAGACAAGAACCGGCTCCAAGTGTCGGCTCCGATGGGCCACAGGGGGGAAGCCTGAACGGTGCGGCACATGTCAGCGCCTGAACCTGCCCCCCCCCCCCCCCCCCCCCCCCTCCCCCCCTCCCCCCCCCCCACCCCCCCCCCCCCCCCAACACACCCCCCCACCCCCCCAACCCCACCCCG